>PVJL010006093.1:0-97605 GCA_004026885.1 Lyroderma lyra
CTTGATTGTCAATCTTTGGAGATGTTCAGAAGCAAGGCTTGGGTGGTAAACTTGTCGCAGTGACCTGGCATGATGTGGCAGCCGTGACAGGCCGCCTTCTGGGAAGGTATTATAATGGACAGGTGACTCCAATGGCTGCGTTCTGCACCTGGGACTCCTCCTCACCCCCCAGTGCGGCCCAGGGATCCCCCTCCAGCCTCAACCTGCACAGCAGGCCGAGGCTTCTGCTCAGTCCCCCTCCTTCCTGTCTCCTGCACCATCTCCCAGGGGCTCCCTTCTCTTGCTCCCCGAGAAGTCTCGTGCACAGCTAGTGTGTCTGCTCCTGGCATGCTTTTAGGAGGACCCGAATGCACAGACATTGAATTTAAAGTAAAGCGCGTCAGAGCGAGGGCTCCCACTCGGGCAGCCAGGTGTGCTTCCTGTCCTGGGTCGCGACGTGCCAGGGCAGTGGCTCTGGTGCCCGTGCCTCCCGGCGTGCTCATCAGTCGTGAAAGTGGGGTGGGTGCGGCCGTGACCTTTCCAAGCGGGTGTCCACACGCTGTCCCTGAACTGAGAATTCGCGTGTGTTTTCTGTGCTTAACGCTTGAAAAGCCTCTCGGCCCCGCAGGAGGCTGGTTGGTGCAGCCCGCGCTGGGGACGGAGCTTCGGGTGCAGAAGTCCACGTGCACAGGCCTCGGCGTGCACAGGCCTCGGCCTGCACCGACGGCCACGTTCGGGGCGCGGGGCCGTGGGTTTGCTCCCCGGGAGCTGTTTGTGGCCACATGGCTGTGCTTCCCGGGAGGTCCTTGAAGAGGAGGGCTCGGGAACCCCGTGGGCTGCCCCGGGGGTCCTGTCCAGGCTCCGGCGGTGGCCCTTTTCCTGTGCGGGGACGTCCCGTGTCCTCAGCCTGCGATGGGGAGTGGGCCTTACGGGGACGCACACCATCCGGCACGTGGCTTTGTGGCGGGGGTTCTGCCTGGGCCGGTGCCGTGTCGGTTCTTGGGAGATGGCTCCTGCCTCACAGGTGTTCCTCATTCCAGAGGCGGAACGTCTGCGGGTTGATGTGAGTAGGGGTTCCCCAGGTGGACACGATTCTGCAGCGGGTGCACAGGCCCCAGCCCCGGTCTGACGGTTGGCGGGTGCACAGGCCCGGCCCTCGCTCAGCCCCAGCCCTGAGCCCCGCTGCGCGCGTCTCATCAGCTGCACGCGGCTTGTCTGTGCTTCCCTTTGGGGGGGGCGGGCGGGAGGTGTTCAGGGACTGGGGGGACACGAGGTAAAACGAAAGCGTAGACCCTTCATGTGCCCATCACTCTGTTTGGGCAGATGTGCACACCTGTGGACCCATACCCCTGTCAAGATACAGACTATACTGTAATTCCAGAAAATTCCCCCAAGCCCCCTCACGGCCCTAGCTTCCTGCTCACCTTAGACACGTTGCTGTCTCGCTCGCGCGCGGTATTTCGCCGGGAGAACCTGGTCCCCACAGTGCGGCCTGCTCACCTGCTGGTGGAAATGGGCTGTTTCTAGCTGTTGGCTATTCTGAATAAAGCTCCTGTGGCCCGTTCCCGCACATGTCTTTTTATGGGCATATGTTTTCATTTCTCTTGGATAAATTCCTAGACGTGGAATTGCTGAGTCATAGAATTAGGTGTATGTTTAGTTTTATAAAGCAGCTATAATATTTTATACGGCTACCAAGTGTGTGTGGAAGGTGGAGCTATTATTTTAAACCATTTAACGGAATGCCAGCATTCTACTTGAAGGTGATGTGGGGGGTGGGGGCCCCCCTCTTCTCCCTGGGTCCCTCCACCAGCAGGAAGGTTCAGAGCCTGCAGCCTTTGCTCTGCCTGGGCTGTGCTGAGGAAAAAGTAGCCCCATGGTCTTTATTAGGTGGGGCCTGCTTGTCCGGGCTCTCCCTGGATATTCAGGACGATGATTGATTTTTCCTGGGCCATGCCTTGCCCTCCCAAAATGCTGTGTTCACCAGGGGTTAGGGCCTTTGGGTTCCGGTTCTTTGGAAGAGCTCTGCCCATCCTTTTGCAGTCATCACTGACAGACGATGGTTTTTGGAGTCCACTGATACGCACGGAGTGGCACAAGCATTTCCAGTCTGTCCCCGTGTGAGGACACTGGCTAAGTGTGTGCTCCAGGTGGCTCCCTGCACATCAGCAACCCCGGAAGCTGGGGCCGTCCCAGAGCCCCGCCGTCTGGGTGTGCTGGTCTCCGGAAGGCTGCTGCTGGCATCTGCTCCGAGCCTCTTTAGGGCCAGTGGAGGTGGTCCTGGGGCTACTAATGTTTCCTCTTGAGTGGATTCCGTTTTACTTACTTACTGCCTCTTTCGAGAAAGTCCTTGGAGGACTTGAAAAACAAGATGCTGTTTGTAAGTGGGGAAGAGATTGAGGAAGCCCAGAGATGGTAAAAAAATGTAAATACAGCAACTGCAGATTTCAGGACAGTGTCTGTGAACAGGGACACCTTAAGTCGGTCAGCTTGTCCTGTCTCGCTCTCTTTGAGTTTAGGGGTACAATGTGTGTGTCCTAGAGCTGATCTTAAAGTGAACTCCTTCATTCAAGGCTATGTCTTGGGATGGAGTCACAAATGTCAGGCCTGGGTTCCCACAGCTGCTGCTTGTCTCCAAACCCAATGCCGGAAGTCAGAAGCGCAAGGCCGAGGGACAGTTTAGGGGGAGTGATCCTGTGAGGAGCCCTTCTAGGGGTGTCTTTTGATTGGGGTTGGGTTTAAAATACTCCTGGGACTGGGGCAGTTGATACTGTCCAATCGAATTGGACGGGCTCATTCTCTTTCTTTCAAAAACAATTTTCATCTCAGCCGAGTCTGATGCGTGTTCAGAGGCGATGGTTGGAGTTTCACTCCCTGCCCCGGAGGGGACGTGCAGGGGCGGACGTAGCGGCGGGGCTGCTTGCTGGCTTTTGCACGTGGACAAAAGCAGGAGCAGGCCTGGTCATTTCCAGAGACAGGAACTTGAAGTCAGGGCAGCATCTGGTTTGTTTTGTTTGGAGGCCGGGGGTCCAGGGCAAAAGGCCGTGATACCTGTGGTTGTGAGTGAGCTGAGTTTCAGGAGAAAGCTAGAACCTGCCATTGGAGAGGACATCTCGGGGGGGGGGCGGGTCGTCTGGAGCCCTTGGCAGGGGGGGACTGGCAGAAGGACTGTACATAGGACCATCTGCACGGGAACTCAGACAGAGCTACAGTGTCCCCTTCCCTGCCTGCTGCTCTGTCCACCACGGGGACGCTGGCCTGCTCCTTGATGGAAGGCTGTGTCTCCTTTAGCTTCAGATCGGCCTCTCTTCACAGTACCTAGCTCGGTGCAGCAGCAGAGTCGGTGCAGCGCAGCAGTGTGTGTGCGTGCGCGTGCGTGTATGTGTGTGCGGGCGTGTGTGTGTGGGCATATGTGTGCGTGCATGCTCGTGTGTGCGTGTGGGCATGTTCGCGTGAGCGCGTGTGTGTATGTGGGGGGGCATGTGTGTGTGCATGGGCATATGTGCGTGGGCATGTGCGTGTGCTCGTGCGGGCGTGCACGCACGGCTGGGAAGATAGGTGGCAGCTGAGAATAGGCTGTGGGCTTGACAGTCAGGAGTCCTCAGCGGCGCGTGGCCGCATGGACGACCGTGTATGTGGAACGTAGATGGGCGTGTCTGTGGGGGGCGCGGAGAGGTAAGAGGGGGAGGGCTTGACAGCGAGGCTCAAAGCAGTCTTGGCGCCCCGGACAGATGACTGTGGGAAACCTGGTCAGTCACTAACAGCAGCCGAGGCGCCCCTGTTGGGAGGAGGCCGGGGGTACAGGCCCGAGTGGAAGGGCCAGTGCGCCAAGGAGGAACCAGCATGTTTTAGTGACTGGTGGGCCTGGCCCTGCTCCATACTTTGGTTCAAACCCGCTTTGGGGCTTCCCAGTCGGCTTCCGGTGATGTGGCAAGGTCAGTGTTAGGGGTCCGTCCTCGTGGGTGGTGCTCACTGGCCCTTCCTGTCCACGGAGTGGGGTTTGCCACCCAAGGAAGGGGATGTCATGCAAAAGAGAAGTTCCCGTTGTCACTCTTCTTTTCCACGCTCTTGATTTCTTTCAAATCCTGGTGACTTTGGGGAAATGCCTGATTTGAAAGGGAGTTGGAACTTGAGTTAGAAAGCTAGGGTGTCTTTGGGGGGCATTCCTCCCCTGTACCTTCGTGAAGTTGGCCCCTCTCCCCCAGAGGCAGCTTCTCCAGGAGGAGGCTGCCTGTCCCGGGGTTGGGCTAGGTTAGGACACTTGAACCCCGCTGTGAGCTCCTTTGTTCTTAGGCGCCCCTTCAGCACTGCGGGTGTGGGGAGGGCTGGCTTGCCCACACTGCATCACATTGGGGCAGCGAATGCCACCCTGCACCCCCGGCTTAGCACAGACTCGGAGTGCCCTGTGCGCCGTTTGCTGTTGTCTCTGCTGGCTCCAAGACTGTTGGGGTGTCGGCCCCCAGCACCGAGGTTCTGCAGCGAGGGCGCGTTTTGAAAACCTTGGCCGTTTGGTGTGCTGTTGCTCACGTGTGCCTTTTACAGAACTTAGTACCTTCTTGTTACAGTGATGGCGACACAGACCGCACTGTCCTCCCCAGAGTTCCCCAAACAGTGGTGTCCACCAGGTTTCTATTCCTGAAGTTGAAAAGAAGAGGAAGGCCGGAGTGGAAGGCTCATCTGTATCTCTAAGCATTTCAGAAAGATGTGTCTGTGCCCGATGTTTAAATATAGCACGGTGTTTGCTACTGAGTTGGAGAATAAGCAATTGAATATGTAGGTCATCGGCTGAGGAGGATGAGTTCGGAGCTTTCCTTGTATCTGATTCAGTTGGGCCGTGGGTGCTGTGCCGAAATTGGGTTACCCAGAGTTCAGCAAGATATCAGTGGGAGGGAAAATGCAGAAATCAGAAGGGGATAGGTACCTTTGCCCCCTTAAGGCATTGGGGGGTGTGACTTGGTATGGGGCCCTGTGGTTGCGGCCAGTCAGTGGCACTGACCACTGTGGGGTTGTGTGGGGAGAGACGGGCTGGGGTGCTGCCCTCCTGAGCAGATCCATCAGGGGAATGGGAGAGGGCTGCACTTAATCAGGATAAATGCCAGTGGTGTAGTTTAATACGCGCTTGATTCAGAACGCACTGTTTGGAATTGCATATTTGAAGGTATGTGACATTTAAAAGATCTGTAGCAGGAGATAGGTTTGACAGCTTCGAATTATATTTGAAAGAGTTTTTCTTTTAAGAAAGAAAATGATTACTTCTGTTTTAAATGTCATCGCAAAGACATAAACATGTTTAATCAAATTATATATTTAATTTATGTAGAATGTCATTTTTATTCCCGTGGGAGAGTCACCGGTTACTTCTTAAGCAGCCTTGCAGCTGGGCAACGTTGGTGATTTGAAAGCGGTTCGGCCTTTTGAGTAAGTGGCTATTTAAGGGTTTATAGACTCTGAAAAAATAGTATTATTAGTGAAATACGTTTTCATCTGTACACTTGTACCTAATGGCACTTTTAGGGGAGCAGGAGGTACTTTCATTATTGTCACTGGGCTGTGTTAAGGATAAACTCCTGTTGAATGCATTGAAAAAAGTCGAGCCCTGAAGACAATAAAGGCAGAAACAGCAGAGATGCTTCTGTAATTTTCTTTTGGATTCTTTGACTCAGCAGGGCGTTCCGGAGAGAGTCGGGAGTGAACTCGCCTGCACACTCTCCTTAAAAGGGAGGCCACAGGGGACCTCGGCGGACTGACACAGACGCCACGGAAAACCTTTGGGTGGATGCAGTGCGATTAAGTCTTGTCACAAAAGGCTGATGTAGAGTTGGAGGACACCGCAAGGCCCCCGGGCCGCTGTGGGTCAGCTCAGGCGGGAGGCTCGCCTGACCCTGATCTGCTCGGACACTCCAGTGTCAGAACTTTCTCTGAGGGAGCTGGGCGTTGGCGGGTGGCCAGCCAGGCGTACAACCGTGTGTGTCAGCCCGGGACGGACTCGGCCTGTTCTAGCCTGCTGCCTGCGGCTTCGGTTCAGCCCGGCTGGGCCAGGGAGTCCCACAGTTCACTGCCCGTGTGCCCCTCACCCAACCCAGACCAGCCCCCGGGGGCTGGCTTCTCTGTCTTCTCCAGGCTGCTCTGTGAGGGAAGGCGACCTCTGTCAGATTTGACCCTGGGGAGCCTTAGGTGCCCGGCAGCAGTGGGGAGAGAGTAACCAGTCACTTGTGCCTGTTCCCAGGACAGAACTTACGTAGCAGGCATCTTTGCCAAGTTCAGTGGCGAAGGTCAGTTCAGGAGCGGTGAGCTCTCTGGCTCTGGGGAGGTGGGATGGGCAGCAAGAGGAAGCTGATCCCAGTCCAGTGCGTGATCCCTTCAACAGGGTTGGCTCCTCCTGGCCCCTCCTCCTGTAAACACCTGTCCACTAAAGAAAGGAATTGTCCTGCTCATTGGGCAGCACTAGCCAAACTAAAGAAGCCCGCCAAAGAGGGCAACCCAACCTGTGATTTTTATAATGAAATTTATTTTGTGGCAATCATAGAGTCCCACGTACATGTCAGAGAAGCGATCAGTACCCTTTACCTAGTTTCCCCGGTGGTGACACTGTAAAATAATAGTGACAGTAACACACCCCGGAAATGACATTGATACAATCCTCGGATGTTATTCAGATTCCCCCCGAGTTACATGTATTCATTTGGGCGTGTATTTACTTTGTGCGACTGTATCACATGTGTAGGTTCTAGTATGTGCCTCCAAGGTCAAGATACAAAACAATTCTATCACCCCAAGGATCCCCCCACTAATGCCTGTTTTTAGCCACCCATGTGGCTGTACACGGGCTGGCAGGCTTTGATGACCCAACTTGCTCAGAAATACATATATAGCCTTTTGGGATTGGGTTTTTACTCACCGTAATTCCTTTTGAGATTCATTCAGGCTGTTTCACGTATCGCTCGTTCGTTCGTTCATTCTTACTGATGAGAAATATTCTATCCTAAAGATTTTTGACCCGTTTTAGACCAGGACACCGGCTGAGAGGAAACACCCTGCAGACCTGAGGGTTGCAAAGGACCCTTCCTTGCCTGGTGCCCCGAGGCGCTGGGCATCTCGGGCATCTCTGGCCTCCCCTTGGCTTGCCCCAGTTCTGAGCACCGTCCGTGGGGCCGTGTTGGGAGGGTCTGGCTCGGCTGCTTTGGGAAACCAGCAGAAGCACCCCCCGTTCACCTTGGTTTTGTTCCCGTGGGGTGTTTTTGTGTGTTTTTGCTCAGTGCACATGGGCTGAAATATGTGATGAGACAGAACTTGGGAGAAAGGATGATTGAGTGTTGATGTTTGTTTATTCGCAGTCATGCTGTGACGGTAACGATTCACTAGGGGAGTGCAGGCTGCACCGGTGACGTCTTTGGGAGGAAGCCCCGCCCTGGCTACCTCGGCGGCTTTGGCCTGCTTTCGTGAGAAAGAACCGGACACGTTTCGGTCCCTGGCGTTGAGTTTCCAGTGAGAACTTGGAAGTGCCGTTCCCTCCGCCAGCACACTGACAGTGTTTTGAGCGTACGTGCATGTGTGCTCACACACGCGTCCTGTGAGCAGCTGTGCTGCAAGCCCGTCTGTACTTGGAAATGAATGAGCTGTAGCCGAGCCCTTAGGTCTGTGTGGACGCTGGTTCGGGACCCCCCCGCCCCCCGTGTTACCTACTTGCTAGCTGTGACTATGTCGGCAGTATTCGCATGCTCTGGTGAGGGGAGAGCCGGGCAGCCGAGCCAGCCTTGCTGCTGCTCATGGGCAGGGCCGCCTGGTCTGGGACCTGGGAGACACCGGGACTGAAAATGCCACCGGAGGCGTGCGGTGGGCCCTTGGCTGGGGGTGGAAAGGACCAAGACACGTTTCCTCCTCCTCTCATGGGCTGGGTGACCCAGGCGTGGTCTCTGTTCCTGGATGAGACACTCGCCAGGGTCCCATCTGGCTCAGGGATTTACTCTTCAAGTTGGCTCCCCTTGTATGTTGGACCCACGAACTGACCTTCAGTGAGCCCTTGGGTGCTTGGCTCACGTGTATTTGCAGCAGAGTTTCTTGGTAACACACCCAGCCCTGTAAATGGATTTTAAATGGTAAAGTAGTCCCAGGGTTGCAGGTGCAGCCATTCGATGGCAGTGACGTGTACTTCATGTTAAATGTGAGTCCCTCCCAAACCTTGAGATTGGGGTTCTTAATGTCATTTGAGATAGAAATGGAACCCGGCTTCCTTCAGGGCTTTTATTCCCAGGTCTCTGGGTTCCTGCGTTCACCCAGTCACGTCAGCAATGCATCCGAAACGAGAGCTGTGTGGGCCCATCTGTTGTGTCAGGAAGCATTGCGGCCTCACGAAGGAGGTTCTAGAAGGAGTTACTCCTGGCCAGGTCCTGGGTTCATTGGGGAGGAAGCGAAGCAGAGGGTGAGGGAACTTTCCTAGGGCCACTCACAGCCCCGTTCTAGTGACCCTTGGCATCAGTTGGTGTCTGAGTCCGCCAAGGTCAAAGTCAGGTTCTGCCCCTGCTCACGCCAACCAGTGACAACACAGGCAAAGCAGTTGGAACGTGAAAGGGTTGGGAGCAAGGCTCTGAGGACTGTTCCCGGGCTCCAGGAAGCTGCCTGCGCTTGGCCCCGTCCGTCCACACTGTTGGTACCAGAAGCCGGTCACTGTCGCGAGGAGCACTTCCAGGCTTGTGGCCCTGCCGTTGGGTCCTGAAGTCACACCGCCCCTGCCCCCTTGTAAATGCTCTTCCGGTGTCATCTGTGGCCAGAAACTTGGCTGGAACCTGTTGACAAGTCCGCCCCGCCTTTTCCATGGGCCCCGGGGAGCACGGGTGCCGAGCTCCCCACGGCCTCGGTGCCCACCCCGTTCTCCCAGCTGGTTGGCACCTCACATACGTTGGAATCCTACTTTCCCGAGCACCCGCCGGGGTAGTGGGTGTGCTGGTGACCGGGGGCTGGCGGCTGTCCCAGCGCGGCCGGGGCTTTGCCGGGCTCGGCTCTCCGCTCCCTCCGCTGACGGAGGGGCCCACGGCCTTGGGGCTGCGGGTGTCCGGGTCATCGGAAGTCTGTTCGTTGCAGAAAATGCTGAAACATAGGAGAGTATGAGGACTCTGAGTAAGTGATTCCTGTGATCTCAAAGTCTCACATTAAAAAAAAAAATCACCTTTAATGTTAACGTGGAGAAATAACTTGTTTCAAGACTTCGGATATATTTTCTCTGTCTCTCAAAAATGAAATTCACTGTTGAAAGAATATTTTAAAATTTATATAAAGTTGGGGTTATTCTGTGTTTTGCATTTATTTTTCTCTTTAGCCTATAACTCTTTTTCCTGTGTCGTTAAATGGTTTTGAATTTTTAAAAATAATCTGTTGCTGCAAGTGCCATGATATGGATCCGTGGACATGACAGTCAGGCGTCTCTGTAGTGGATCCGGAGCCGCAATTATCCAACCATTTTCTTTGTCTTTTTGTGTAAATAGGGACCACTCTGGTTTCTCCCTCGGGGTAGAAGCTTCAGGAGAGATGCCCCCCGCAGAGGGTGGGGGTGCTTGTCCTGCCCACTCCTCGGCCTTCTGCTCTGTCATCAGTGGGTTTGTGTTAAACATTGTCCGTGTGTAGTTTTGTGTCACCACTGAGCATCAGGGGGCCCTCGGCCTAGGGCTGACCCGGGCCCCTTGTCACACGGGTTGTCGAGGGGGTTCCCGGCACAGAGGCTCGCATTCTTTTCCTATCTACCAGGGAGAACACCCAGGCCAGGGACTGCTTCCAGATGCCCTGCGGTCAGTGGTCACAGCGAACTGGGCTCTGTTCTCGGGGTCCGTCTCTCCTCCCTTCCGGCAGGTTCCGTGTGCGCCTCGGCTGGTGGTTTTCTGGGCCGCTCCCGTACCACGTAGTAAGTGCACATCGGTGGGCACCTGCAGGTGTCTGACCGGTGACGTGGGCGCACCCCCGTTCCTCCTGAGACCCCAGTGGCCTGGCTTCCCTTTGAGCTGGGCCGGTGTCGGGGGGTCCTGGAAAGGGCTCCTCTGTCCTCGGGTCTTTTCCGAGTTCAGGCAGCTTCACGGCTCGTCTGCCGGTCCTGGGCACACGCGGGGTCGCCGGCAGGCCCCTGCGCGCCCGGGGTCAGGCGGCTCAGACCGCGGCCTCACGTCCCCTGCCCGCTGGCCGGCCTGGCTGTGGGAACGCTCGCTCGAGTTCACAAAGTGACGTTGTGTGTGGAGGTTGCTGCCCAGGGAAGCTCTTTTTTTTCTTTTTTCTCTTTTTTTTTTTCTTCTTTCCTTTCACAACTGGGCTTGTGTCAGGCCTGGTCAGCAGCACCCATTTATCGATTTGCTTTCCGTGTGTTCCCAGTTGTTCCCAAGCCCCCCCGCCCCCGCCCCTCCACGAGCCACCCCAGAATCTGGCATCCTCACGCCCTTGTGTGTGTCCTCATCCCCAGAGCCGCTGGGAGCAGAGGGAGCCCCGCCGGTGAAGCGGCCCCCTCGCCCATCTCGGCCCGGTGGCTCGGTCGGGCCGGGAAGTGAGAAAACCTGAACGATGGCGCAGGGCACGGCCGGAATAGTGGACGACATCTGAGACAACACAGAAACCATCCTGTTTTGTTTTCCTTAAAAAAAAAAAAAAAAAAGAAATAGCCAAGTGGCAGCGTTCCAAGCCTTCCCTTAAGTTTTCCACTGGCTGTCCTTAGAGCCGAAGACAGGAGGTCTGAGGTCTTGGCTGTTGGTCCTTCTCACATTCTTCAAACTTAAAACCAGCTGCACATAATTAATATTACAAAATTTCCATAAACATCCCTCTGCGAGGACCGTCCGTACGGTTTCTGCCCTGGAGGGCATTTCCCTGGCTGATGTCGAAACTCCTGGGCATCGGCGTGGGGGCTGCAGCGAAGTGCTGATTGGGCCTTACGTGTCCGGTGCCCGCGTGGGCTCCGGGGGGCAGGAAAAGAATTAGCTTTCAGGGTGGTTCCCCCTCCCCCCGAATAAAGGATAATTGTTTCAAAGCTAATTACTATGGTTTATTTATTATTAGGCAATAGTAAGTGGAATTGAATCCTGGGAAGGAATAACCCAGCCCCGGCGAGGTGAAAGGCTCTCAGACCACACCGCCGTGGCTCCGTCCTGTCCCGTGTGCACAGGACCGTTTTGCTGTTCGTTGGGTTTACCCGTGTGACAGCCGAACCGGAGTTCCCCGGCTTTATGCCTGATGGGCTCGGCCTTTGTGGGGTGAGTCAGTAATTACAGGCTGGGCAGGTGCCTAAATGATGTGGGAGGTCGTGGCGGCACCATCCTTGGGCTTGTGCTGTCACAGCGTCAGCCTGAGGCCCCGGGGACAAGGACGGAGGTGGGAAGGCCACCCCCACCCCCCACCCCCCGCCCCCAGCAGCTCCGGCCCCTCCCACCTGCCGGGTTGCTCAGAGATGCCCCCAGCAGCGCCCAGGAATGTGGGCCCCTTCTCCCTTGCCCGTCTGCTGGTGGCAGCCCCAATGCCATCCCATTTCCGTTGGGGGTGGTTTGGCATCACACGCCCACACAGCGACCCTGAAGTCTGAGGGCACGTGGCAGTGGAGTTCAGGGACTGGAAGGTCGCCCTCCCCATGAGAGACCTGCTGGGGATGACCAGGGTGTGACCCGGGGGCTGGTAAGTGGCGGGGAGTCACGTGCCCTTCCCGGGTCATTCTGGGGCAGGGGTGCAGGCTGCCCACGGCGTCCGGTGGGGTGCACTCCTGCCGGGACCTTGAGCAAACACCTCCGTGCTGTGTGCGTGTGACTTTGCATCCGGCCAGGGGGGCTTCTTGCTGACCTAGGCATGTCTGCTTCGGGGGCGGGCACTTGGTTTCTACGTGAACTTCTGGGTTCGCTGTCTGCTCGAGGCCCTTTCTCACCCGCTACTCTTGAACTTGAGATAGTTGTGGCTTCCTGCTGTGGGTACACGGGAAAGCCCCTGGCACCCACTTCCCAGGCCCTGACATCCTTATGGCCCCATCCCTCAGGGTCGCTTGCCTCTCTCACGGAGTGGCACCCCAAAAGAGTGCTGAGGGGCTAGTGTCTGCGGCAGGAGGGGTGACCAGATGGACATAGGGCTTTCTCGGAGCCGGCCACAGGGGCCGCAGGTCACAGCCCGGCTCCCTGAGGACTCCGTTGAGACTTTGGCAGGGTGGGGTGGGCCTTCTCTGGAGCTGTGGCGTTTACGTTCCCTCGGTCCCTCCTGCAGCAGCCCGATGGGCAGGTCGCTCCCGCAGGCTGGGCGCTGGCCTGAGGCGGGCAGCAGGGTGCCCTCGGCAGGGCCCGCAGCTGTGGGAGGGCGGGCGCGCTCCGGTGTAAATGCGATCATAACAGGTGCCTCCTGAGGGACGCTAGCGGATTCTAGATGGTTCTTCCCCAGTCCACAGCCTAGCACGGGGCTCCCACTGAGGCAGGGCTGCGGCCACCCCTCCGTGGTGGGGGGCAGGCAGCGTGTCGCTGTGCTCGGCGACCTGGTTAGGAGCATTGGGTTCCTGTGCCGGAGGCGCGCCATTGAGCTCAGGATTTGGGCGGAGATGGCTTTTGTTCTCGGGGACGCTGACAAGGACAGCCTTGTCCTGGAGTCGCGCGCCGGGTCTGCAGATGACTGGCATTTACTGCATGGCAGGTCCTGGGCTGCACTTCCTTAGGACCCTCACCTGTGGATGCTGTCTCCTGCTCAGACAGGACAGAGTGCCAGGGAGTGGGTCCCCGTGACCCGCGGAACCTGGGGTTCTCCCCTGTGGCTCCTGGGAGCTCGCTCCACGCTCTCTGCCTGTCCCCTTCATGGCAGTGCATGTGTGATTGCCTCGGGTGACGTCGCAGATTGCTTTCCTGTTTCTGTTTAAATAGTAAATGTGGGTTCGAGAGGAGCACAGCAGGAAGGAGGGCAAGCCCCGGGGCAGAGGAAGCCTCTAGCAGGTTCCAGACGAGGCAGGTGCTGTCGCCTGACCTGCGCTCCTACCCACGTTTGCCACCTTTGTCCCTTCATCCTTAGCCTGGAGGACAGAGGCAGGAGGTGCTGCACCTGGAAGCAGCGGGGGGAGCGTCCCCACCACCCCGGCAGGACAGTAGGTGGCGTTTTAAAGCTGAGGTGACCCAGATGTGAGTCAGTGAAAGCCAAGAATCCAGGTGGGGTTCCGGCAGGCCCGAGTGGTAACGAGATCCTGCACATCAGAGCCCTTAGAAATAATTCATGTCGAGTAAGTGCGAGCAAGTGGGCACTTTGTCGTCGCCCAGATGACACCGGGGACGGGGCGGGGGCGTGCAGGGGCAGCCCAGGCTGGCCCGCCTCTGTGTCCTCTCCTCACTTTACGGCTTGCGGGTGGAGGGCCTCCGTGTCATGCCGGGCTCAGGAGCAGTTCCAGGAGACCGCCAAAGTTCAAGTGCAGGCGGGACTGGTCCTCCTGGGCTGAGCCAGGCCAGAGCCCCTCAGGTGCCCTTGCAGACCTTCCTCGCCTCAGGCTCTTTACAGATTCCCAGGGGGCCCATCTTGTTCAGTTTCAGAAAAGTAGAGTCATTAAGTATGTGTCTAAAATGGGATTTTCATGTCTGAAACTTAGCGTAAGAAGAAACTAAAATTCCAGGTGGAGGGGCCCCTTGTAGGCAATGTGTGTCCCGAGTCATTTCCTGTATGTGGGAAGCCCCAGGGCTGCGGCCTGGCTCCGGCTGGCTTGTGGGGGTGCCCCTCATGCTCATCGTTGACGGATGGAACACCTTTGCCACGTGACGTTTACTAGATTGACCCAGTGATGGTGCAGGCTCCAAATTGCAGCCTTCTCGCTGTCCCGGAGCGGCTGAGTCGCCTGGCGCTGACAGGCGTGGGCACCGTGGGGGAGGGGTGTGCAGCAGGACGGGGGAGGAGCAGGGGCGATGCTGGTCACTGAGGCATTTCTGTGTCTCATCGGTGTCCACTCCCAGAAGTCCTTAGAGAAATCCTGCCCCTGGCGAATCTGCGGGGCCCCACTGTACTGCCGTCACGTGGCCTTTTCTGCGCCCCCAGTCTAAGTCCCTCTTTTGACCTTCGAGTAACAGTGGGCACCGGCATTAAAGAGCCCGAGTCTTCCCAGCCTTTTAACGCCCGTAACCCGCTGAACCAGCCGGCAGTGTTCGCTTGGGCGCTCGCATTTCCGCCGTGAAATTCCGTGGCATGTCGCCTCTCCTGTGACATCTACGCAGGCACACTTGTCCTTATGGAACCGATCTTCCTGTGGAGCATCTCTAAGAATCGGTGCCCACTACTAAGCTTAGGTAGATGCTAACATGGTTCGTTCGTATGGTCCAGGCATAACTACGCTTTGCTTCCTGTGTGAGAGCGCGAGGTGGACAGAAATTCCCTTCTACAGGGCAGAGGTCACGCAGATTTTATTATAACATCATAACCATACAAGCTTAGGATTTTGTAATAAAAGATTTCGTATGGATTATAGCATCAGAAGGACTTAAGATTTTATTATAAAATCATAACCATCCCAGCTTGGGATTTTGTAATAGAAGATTCGGTATGGATTACCAGCTCATAAAAACGGGGCGTTATTGCGCCGGACCCTGTGTGTTTGGAAACTTGATGTTGGCATGAATGCATGTCTGTGTGCATAAACGTGTGAGTGTCTGCATTAGAAGAAGAAGGGCAAGAGAGCCCGTGACATGCTGGGACAAGTGACACAGTCAGGGACTTCAAATTCCCTTACGCAGTCAGTTAAATGTTTCATTTCCTACCATGTTCCAGGCATGGAGAAACCCTGAGATGAGTAAAATGTGACCAGGAGGCCGCAGCGTCCCTTCCTTGAATTGGAAAACGGGGGGTGGAAGGTATGTTGGGAGCACGTAAGTTCTGGACCCTGGACATTCGATGAGAGCGTGTGGAAGCCACCCTTCCCCTGACCAGGCCGCGGAACCACCCCGCGGGGGCGCTGCGCCCCTTCCATCCCGGAGAGAAGCGCGGGGGGGCGGGCCCACGAGGCTCAGGGGGCCCTCTCTGACTTGCCCCTAATCCTGCAGGACGTGTCACGGGGTTGGATCCCATGAGGTGACATTGTTTTAAAAGCGGAGAAACTTGTGCGAAGAAACTTCCTAAGACTTGAACGGTTTGAAAAGTAGAATGGCGCCGAGAAGCTGGCCACGGCCATTGCAGACGTTTTGAAAACAGTCACCAACCGTGTGAATCCCGAAGGGTTGGCGGCTGGGGGGTTGGACGTGGCCGGTGGTGGCCACCTCCGTTCCTGCCCATCCACGTACTTTCTCACGGGATTCACCTCAAAACACGGACACGTCGATGGCGTGGCGACTCCAGTGTTGACGTCCCATCTGTTCTTACGGGAAAGCCACAGGAAAGACCTTGGCAGGCACCTGCTGCCCGGGCGTTGGCCCTTTCATTGAACACGGGAGGAGTCGCTGCCCGGTCTGTCCCCGGTCGCACGTCTGGGCCGGCAGTGGCCCACTTCACATACAGGAAAATAAATGTGAGGTCTGCTTAATGCATCACCTCTTTTCATATCGCATTCGCTAAGAAAGTGCAGTTTTATTGAACATCGGGATTGAATTCTTAACTGAGTAATCAATTTCAGTAGTGAGTTAAAATGTCTCCTATTAATGGACACCTGCAGCCGTTAATCAGAGTTACCGGGGATTAACAGTTGTCAGCATTTATGCTAATGGCACTTATAAACCATGGGCTTATGGACTGCGCTTTATAATTCCATGTTTCTCCAACGGTCGGTGATGCTTTTTGCTTGGAGAGGTATTGATTGTCTTGAGCCCTTGCTGGCTACTTGGAGACGTAAAGAAAGCTAAATGACGTTTTCACAGAGATGACACAATCGCACCTCCTGCTTTTGCACACTTGGCTTCGTGTCAAAACACATGCAAAGGGTTCATTTCTTCTGGTGCTCCAGTGTTTAATTTGATCAGGTGTGTGATTAAAGCAAGACAAACAGTATTTTTAATGAAACCATTTAATAACCTCTGGTAGCTGAGAGTCGGCGGCGAAAGGAAGACGAGATGTAAACAGCAAAGCATCACTGCCTTCACGTCACTGACCCACTTCATTTTGCTTGCAGGGTTTCAGCGCCTCAAACGGCTTTGAACCAATGAAGCTGAATCCCCTTAAAAAGACGGACGACCCATCGTGCAAACCCTAGAGTTTGTGGACATACTTATATGGGTGAGTTATTGTAAAATACCGCCAGGTAAAAAGTTCAGATTTTCTAAAACTCCTGTTTGGAAAGTGTTTTCAATTAGTTAATGACTATAGATCGCCGGCAGCCTCTGGATGTTTCATTGGGATGTCTAATAGCAGGGTCATATTGATTGTCTTTCAATTAATTGCATCTGGTATTTTCATTTCTCAAAAGCAAAATACATGTAATTAACTCTGAAGCAATATAGTTCAGTACAAAGTCATTGTTGCTGCTGCTATAAAGATAAGTCAGCGGAAATGATATGGTAGGAACTCGCGTCGGAGTAGCAGTCGTGTTAGGGCTCCTCGACGTATTAATTACAAAGAATAAAAATGAGTTAGGGAGATGGCCTCGTGTCGCCCCACACCGCTCGCGCAGCACGGTAGACGGCCTTCCTTAGAAAGAGAGCAGCTTGCCGAGGATGGCACGTCTTTGACGAGCTGAGCTGTTTGAGAGTTGCCATCCTCCAGGACGTCCCCAGCACGTGGAGCTTCGTTGCTGGGGCAGCTGATTGGGAGCGGGGTCTGCGCTGAGGGGAGCGTCAGGTCTGCCGGCCCTCATCCGCAGTGTGGCCGACGGAAGTTCCGTCCTCCTCCGGAGCAAGGCCTGGGCGCCCCAAGTTCACTCCAATGTGCCGTGAGCCGTTTTTCACAGAACCCAGATCTTAGTCCAAGTGGCAGCCTTTCAGAGGTGATTGATTTCCATTCGCCTTTAAAACATGTTTTCTCCTTGCGCTGGACAAAGAGAGGAAAGAGCGTGTGAGCACGTTGCCTCGCTGCCTGTTGTTCCCTGCAGTGTGGACTAGGACCCCGCCGCTGGCTTCAGGCTTAGGCCTGGCGTCCCTCAGGCCTGTGAGCACCAGTGGGGGGCCGAGCTGACCCCAGCCAGCGGGGTGGCTCGTGGCTCTAGGAAAGGGCCTCCCTGTGTGCCCGCCTCCCTTTCCCCACGGAGGCGAGTCCACCGAGGACACCGGCGGAGCTGCCGACCTCTCCCAGGCATCGGGAGGCCTTGCCGGTGAGCCAGAAATCCCCGCCGCCTAAGATTTGATGTGACGTAGAAGCTCGGAACCCTTTCCTGGGGGTGACCTGTGAGGGCTTGTCCTGCCAGCGCCACGGTGGGGCATGCCATGCACTGAGAATGACTCACAGAGGAGACTGATCTGTGAGCAGCTCTAAACCTTGGCACTGGGGTAGCGGAGACGAGAAACACCACCGGCCGTCTTTGGGGGAGACGGGAGTATCAGTAGTAAATCGGGGCAGCCCCTCTCAGCCACATACGTGCGGTGTTGCCTTTCGAGGCCAACGTTTATTCCTCCGGCCCTTCCATTCTCCCTTTTTAGACCCTGTGTGCTGGGACTGGCCCAGGAATCTCAGGCCGAGATGTTGTGTGACGTCATCGTGCGTCTGGGGCTGGTGGAGGAGTTCTGGGGGCCGGGGCTGAAGTTTTCCGGGGTGGTGGACACCCACGGGCGTCCATGTCCGTGTCCTAGCACATCGGCCGTGCTCGATGTCCAAGTCCTTCACAGAAAGGTGCCTGGGGCTCACGTGTGGTCGGGGGGCATCTCATCGGGATGGCCAGAACTTGCGAGTGACCCCGGGTATGTTTTACAGACACCACGAGCTGGACAAACCGTTTCTTCCGAAGACGAGACTCTGGAAGTTCACGGTATAAGGATGAAACGGAGGTTTTCAATGTCAGCAGTGGTTCAGCGGCAGCACTTTCATTTGACTCAGCCTAGTAATCGCGCCTCTGGGGGCCTGATCAGTGGTCTCCATCCCGGAGACAGGAACGCCGACATGGCACACACGCCCCCGGCGTCGGGGATGGGGGAACCGCAACACAACCCCTGGTACCTTAGCCCTGGACGGTGGCTCCCAGCACTCCGGTGTTTTTGGCATAATTTTGGTGGCTCCCTGGCTGGGAATCGAACCCAGGCCGCGGCGGTGAGAGCACCGAAGCCTACCACTGCGCCCCCAGGGAGCCCCGGCATAATTTCGGATGGCGACTTTTGATGGCACTTGGGAAGAGTTTGCGTAAATTCATGCGACTGCGGAGTTGGTCATCATTGGAGTGTGGCCGCCGTGCCTGGGGGTGCCTCTGGTGTCTGTACCCACATTGACCATGGCCCTGTTGGTCATGGTCACCCTGCCAGTGGGTTAACCTTCATCCCTGACGTGCCTATACCCACATCCCCGGAAAGCAATTGTTACGTCTTGGACCTCTTCTCTCCAGCTTGTCACTGTGTCCAGTAAGTGGTACCCCACTTTTTGGGCAGCCACCCACTCAGCTGCTCCTGCAGTCCATACATAGCTGCACAAAGGGAGCATCTTGACTTAACAACCCGGAGAAGGGACCCCGTGTTGACTTGGACCTGGTAGCTCACCTGCCGAGGTCTCTAAACAGGTCGTTTTTAATGTGGGCAGAGGAGAAGGAAATAGATGAAAAACACAAAACTCATGACAAGTCTCAGCCTTAGAATGGCAGAGCTGGGAGCTGCTAGGGCCATTTATGTTTCATTTGTGTCCTCCTAGTAATTTTGAGTGTGTCCTCATTTAATATCATTGTATACGTTACTGTAGACTTGGTATTTTGGATTGTGGCTTTAAAAAAAAAAAAAAAAAAGATTAACTTTAAGCATTTCAGCTTTCTCTCCCTAAAGAGGCTCACTTTGTCGTTCCTAGTGAATAACGACACCACATTTAGGTCTGCCGTGTTTTGTTCTGCTTTTACTATCCATTCCGTCTGTTTTGCTACCACAGAGACCCGATTCGCGCTCTGGTTTGCTGACGTCTGAAACCATAGTTCATTCTCTGTGGGTTCAGGTGGCTCATTGTTTGTCTTGTACCGTTTCCTTATTAAGCATTAATATTTATAGCATCACCCACTTACCTTGTAATTTTAACCCAAAGTGTCGGGGAGAAATAAGTGCTTTTTGTTAAATGCCTGCACGTCAGTGGAAATGAAAATCCAAGCCCTCGGCTTTTGTTCTGTAAGATGTTGGAGGGGTAACGTGGGCTGTAGTTTGGCAAAGACTTGACAGTGGGTGGCCAGTCCCCTCCCAGAGAAGCTCACGCAGCTATTGTGACAGGTCATAATAATGACGTCAACACGTGACCCCGCCTCACCAGGCCCCAGGGAAAGGCCATCTGAGGTCCCCAGGGCGCTGACAAGGACTTGGGTGGTGGGGAGCGCCTTGCTGCAGTCAGGTTGCCATGGGGACCAGGCCACGGACCATGTGAAACGTGACCTCAGTGGGTGCTAGGGTTCGGTGAGGGCTTGCCCCGGTCATTGGGGCCTCTGCCCAGCTTCTGCCAACGCAGATTTCTTTCCCGGAAAGCAGAAGGGAGGATACTGCTTTACTTTAGAAACAGACACCGCACCTTGGACGGCTCTGCCTGTTGGGGTGCAGAGGGGGTACCTGGCCATGGCCATGCTGGTCCTACCCGTGGCCTCTGAGGTCTTCCTGGGCCAGCGGCCTGCACCAGCCATCAGCCGCCCTGCCCTTCCACCTGACCTACCCGGGGGGCGTGTGACCCCTAGGCCAGAGGCCTGGCTGCCAGCGTCGAAAACCACAAACCCGAGGCCATACGTGGGGCCTTTCATCTCCGGGGGAACTCTCTAGACAAGAAAAGGCTAGGAGGCCGAGGTGGGGAGGGTGCCGTGGGGCTTCAGCCAGCTCTCTGTGGGGCAGGGAAGGGGGGCCCGGCTGGAGCTCTGGGCTCTGACCTGACTGCCGAGTCGCAGACCCAAGTTCACGCGGGAGCCGGTCCCAGGGAGGTGTCCATTCCTCCCGAGAATCTCACCGTCCTGGCGGAACCAGAGGGGGCGATCGTCCGGCCTAGGCCCCTGGGGTCGAGCTACCAGCCCCCCACTCTTCCTGGTGGGCTGCTTGCTGCTCTGTCAGTGCTGTTCCTGCCCCCGCCCCTCGCCACTGCTGGCTCTCATCAGAGTCGACTTACCAGCCGGGGGCGCAGAGCGAAACAGAGGGTCTTAATTTTCACTCTGTCATCCGTGTGTCCGGAGCAAGCCAGCCTGCCCGAACTTCCTCTGATTCCTGGCCGGGGCGGGTCCCTGCTGCCCTGTGCTCTGCTGGAGGGCCCTGCCTGGGAAGGACGGTGGTCCCGGGTCCCGCTCCCCCTGGTGGGATGGGTGGTGTGTCGTTACTGAGCATCCGATCATCAAGGTGTCGCCCCAGACCCAGGCTTCCTGCAGTAGTGGGACCTGCTGTGCCAGTGCTGCTGGGATCCTTCTGTAGTCGGTGATGACTCCTGGGGTCCATTTAGAAAATGCATTAGGTCAGGATCTGGAAACCAGAGATGGAAAACTCCGCAGCACCTAGGTCCCGGCAGTCTCACAGGACCCCTGGAGTCATCACCAACTTGTCTGGAAGTTCAAGTTTTCAAGTGTGTGAAGGAGTCAGTCTCTGCCTCCAACACTTGGTCCGTGCGGAGTGAGGCCTGACCGGGGTCTGCTTGCCCCCGAGGGTGTGGCCCGTACGCAGGACTCATGGATGCAGAGAAAGCCCCTCTCAGAGGCCCGCCGCGGCAGGGACCTGAACAAGCCCCAGACAGGAGCGGCAGCCCGGGTCCCAGAGACCAGCAGAGGCAAAGGGCGGTGTGTTGATCGCCATCCCTTCCCTGAGGCTTGGAGCATGTGTGCGTTAACTGGAGGAAGGACGGGGAGGAAAGACGGGGAGGCACGGGCGGGGGTGACAGCCGTCCTGTGGAGGAGACGCTGTGTCACATCTGCTGCGAGTTTCCCGTCGAGGGTGGACACGTGGGTGTGCAAGGGGGTAGGGAAATGGCTTTCTTGTATGAAAATGCAGGGTCTCAAGTCGGATGCTCTGAGCGTGCTTCAGAGGAGAGAGGACAAGGCCACGTGCGTGTGTGTGTGTGTGGTGTGTGTGGTGTGTGTGTGCGTGTGTGTGTGCGCGCGCGTGTGCGTGTGTGTGTGGTGTGTGCGTGCGTGTGTGCGTATGTGTAAATACTTTCGTTTAGTGTTTATGTGTTGCCACCATCGCTGTCACTACTGCTGCTAAAATGCGTCGGACCGGTAGCGCTGCTGTTTAACCCGGCCTTCGATTGAGGCAGTTGCGGTTGTGCTTCCACGTGGGTGTCTTTGGGGGGACACACGCCGCCTCCCCAGGTTCACGTGTCATCTGGCAGTGCTTCCAATGTAGCAGCATCTCCTCAGCTGCGGGTTCTAAAGAAACACTTCCCAGCCCCGAGAGACCGCCGGGCCCCCGGCGCTGCGGAGCTTTCTGTCTCTGGTTTCCGGATCCTGACTTCACGCATTTTCTACAGGAAGGCTTTAGGAGATGGCCGAGAGTGCCTTCAGTCGTCCCCGGTGGACGTGTGTCCCCAGACCCGTTGCCCCTGGCTTCCTCACAATACCCACTGAACACGTTTGCGTGCTTGACTGACTGATTGACTCCTTTATTTTTGGCAAACTTGGCAACTCCCACCTGGCCCCATGTTGCTAAAAATAAAGCCTTCTTGGTTAACTGAATGCATTAGCAATTTATTCTTTTCACTGTAGCAATTAAGATAATTCCCAAGTCCTGTACCAGTTAAGGAGAAATGGGTTTTAAAAGAAAACGCCACGGAACCCTTCGGCATGTGTGTGTGGGCGCACGGGCACCGCACGAGAACGTCACCAGTGGACGCCCGTGCAAGGAGGTGGAATGGAACCTTTCTCTGTACTTATCCCAAGAAGCAGCCCGAACAGTGACATTTATACATATTTCATAATGTGGTTTCTTTAGGCACAGGGAGCAAACAAATCAATTTCTCAGCAGTAGACTATTTAAAAGCAACAGCAACAACCTGTGGGGCGGGTTGCAGAAGCTGTTAAAATTAATTATATATGGCAAAAGGATAGAACATTAGGGGGGAAATGTTCGTGTGCAGGGATAAAAAAAAACCCAGACCGTGGATGAACAGCAGTTCTGAGCATCTGATTACAATGTTTAATTTCCATTTCTACATAAATGTATACCGATGAACACCAGTGGCTCCCACAAAGCGCCCCCCGCCTCCAGGTCCCGTCTTTCTCCAGGCGGGTGAGATCGGATGTCCCCTGAGCCTCCCTCCTGTCGGATCCGTTTAGAGTGGGCCTTGATTTGTCGGGCGGTGTCGCGCTGCCGTTTAATAAGGGCGATTTGCAGAAAATCTCCCCGTATTAAAGATAGGGAGCAGATCCCTGGGTCCCGTGCCCCGTAACTCGACACCTGTTGTGTGGTCGCCTTCCCTTCCAGTTCAGCTATACAATGCTGGACGCAGAGGAACCCTTGGTTGGCCTTGCAGGGTGCAACCTGCGACTCCTTGTACCGTTGAGCTGAAGCAGGGCCGGGTGGTCAGTTTCCCTGGTCACAGGGGAAGCTGGCAGCTAGGTGGGCGGTGCTTTCCGTTCAGGATCCTGGAGCCCCAGGTCAGGCCTTGGCCCTTCCGGGGGGAACGTGCCCCTCGGACTGAGCCCAGCAGGTTTACTGCAATGGCCCTCCGTTCAGCCAGCCACGGTGACCTGCAGACTGAAGATCGGGGCCTGCTTCCACAGTTTCAGGACTCGGGGACTGTGGAAGGGCGGGTGCTGTGTCCTAGGGCATCTAGACTCAAGCCGCCTTGGCCTCATCTGCGTTGCTTGATATCAGTAGTTGGCTGGGATTGGCTATGCTGGGTGCCCGTCACGAGCACAGTCATTCATAGCTCAGACACCCGGATGTTCGTCTTCTGCATGACACTGAGCCTTCTGACTCTGTCGGTGAAATTAGATGAAGGTGTTGTAGGCAGGCTTGGATTAAGGAGCTGTGCTCTGCTGCCATAGAACTTTCTAGAGTGATTTCCTCTGTGAGCTCCCTGAGACAGAGGCCCAGTCCATTGCCCTCACTGTTCCAGAAGCCACAGAACTGCGTTTGGAATGAATGACTCCTGGTCGGTGTGGGATGGCCGGGCCGTCCCGCATCTGTCTGGGAGGCAAGGCTGCTTCTGCGTTCTCTGCAGACAGAGGATGAACCAGCCTGGTACCCTGCCTGTTGCGGGGAATGATGAAGCACGTTCCTGAGCTTGTCACAGCAGAAAGCAGCACACTGCTGTCTCCCCTCCCTGCAAACAGGGTGGGGACCCAGCTGTCCTCTCCCATCATCGGGGAGTACCATGCTTGTGGCAGCCGCGTGCATGAGGGGTGCTGTGGTTCAGCTGGGATGATGAGGACTCCCAGAGTCCCAGTGCCTAGGGTCCCTTGGGGCTGAAGGGCAGATGGCCCACAGATCCAGTTCCTTCACGGGCCCAGCATGGTGGCCACCTCCTTGCCTGCCTTTGGAGATGTGGAAGCCGGTGACTCCTGCATGCGTAACTGATGCCCCGGGCCCACATTTGTTAAAAAACCTTAACAGTGCGCCTACAGCACTCCTGGCTTTTCGTAATTCAATTGAAACTCGGTGCCGCTTCCTAATTCCAGCAGAAGTCGACCTCTAAGCCGTGGCGTCGGGCTGCACTTCCTCTAGGAAGGCAGATTCGTATCGATCTGTACTCTGATCTCCCACGGGCTTCAGTGGCAGCGCCGCTGAGGCCTGTGGAAAGCCGGAGAGCCTTCTGCTTGCGTGTTTGAGCAGCGAGTCCGGCGCGGTGGTAGACTTGGCCGGGGAGCAGCCCAGCTCTTTATTCAGGAGTCACGAGGTTCCAGCCACTCCGTCCAGCAGCCCAATGGCTCTGGCACTTCGTCCCCGTGTTCGGCCGGGAAGGTAAAGGTCCCAGGTGCAGCGGTAAAGACTTGGCCGTGGCCTGGGTGATGGGTAGGAGAGTAGGGTCCTGATGGCAGGGCCAGAAGTGTGTGTGAGCATGACTGTGGCCCACCTCTGATGGCATTGACCTTGGGCAAACTAAACCCCTCTGTACCTAGAGCCTCAGGTTCCCTCTGTCAAATGGGGGTGAATGGTAGTGCTTCATCCCCGTGTGGCTTGAATCTAATGAAACAGTCCTTGAGGAGGGCTGAGGACTTCATGAAGAATGACTCTTGTCACCATGCACTTAACTCGGGGTGCGGGGGGCCTGGTGACCTGCCGCACTAGAGGCGTAGAGTACAGAGTGTGTCTCTAAGGAGGTACCTGGGGTCTGAGTTATAGGGACATTCAGGTGAAAGATGACTGGCTCGAGACCTTCTTGCTGTGACAGACACTTCTGTCCTGTTTTCCTCCTGGGACTTTGGAAGTGGGACATACCCTCCTTCCCCGTCAACCTGGTGGTGATTTTCCTCATCAAGGGATGAAGGGCTTGGGGTTCCCTGAAGCCTTTCCTGCACATTGCACTTGGGGTTGGAGTTTCTTACTCATTCTATGAGGGCGAACCAAGCCAGGGACCGCTCTCAGGTGTGACTGGCTACCGGGACACCTGTTTCATAGCGTGTGCACTGCTCTGGGAGCATGTCCCCACTTTCCTGTCCATGGCTCAATGTCTCTGCAGTTTGCCCAGACACTGAGTGTGACCGGGCCAGCTCTGGAGTGGGACCTGTCCTGAGGGCCACACTGAGAGAGGCCCGCCAGCACCACCATCTCACACGAGAGCCCGTTAGGGTCAGGTCACCAGGTTTGGACTCCTGTATTTGACAGCATACTCAAAATGCAGATTCGTTTCAACCAGAGTTAAAGAATTCAGAGAATAAGGGCTGGAATCGTCAGAGCCTGGGGCTTATGAAATCTTCGGATCTGTGTAATCTTTTCTCAAGATTCGGTTGACAGTGTGAAGTAATATCATGTTGCTTTTATTAACAGTCCTGGCCATAAAAGAAAGGAGAGGAGAAGTTAGTAAAAATACTAGTAATTAACAAGATTAGCAGGACAATTTGGAATATGTAATGTATTCAGTAAATTTCAAAATATCGTATCTCATTTAAAATGCAACGTTGTGCCCACAGATAGTGAGGCCCAGCCTCTGGACCCCAGGGCTTCCTCTTTTCCGCATTAAAAATACCCTATTTAAATGCAGATTTTGATCGGCAATCTAAGACGAGAATTCAGGAAGCGTGGGAAGGACGATTCTTCATCTATTAAATCAATTTTGGTTTCACGTTCTTGGTGTTATTCACCTGTCCTCTCCCCGCCAAAGGGCATTTCCTCAACATACCAGTAAGGGCAGTGCCCAAAACTTTCAGAGGATGATACTGTTGTTTTGCCTTTGTTTTAGAATTTTCTTACCCCCCACCCCACCCCACAACACACACACAGTGAAGTTGAAGAAACACAACAGAAAGGCCCTGGTTTCTCTATGGGCAGTGGTTGAGAATTTCTTTAAACTAAGTTGATTGCCGGAAGAGAAAATGAACACATATCCTAGAACTCGGTTAATCTTGACACGCATCGGTGGTATTAAACTATTTTAATTTTCGAGTTTATTGTCACCAGTTTTGGGGGGGGGGGTGCACGCATGCGCTTGTATTTACTTCCCCTGAGTTCTAGCCTTCCGTGACTTCCCCACACACATTCTGAGCACCTTCCATGGAAAACAAATGGAACAGCCGTGTTGCTGGGTACAGACGTCAGGGCGACGTTAGGGCTCCCCCTTCTCGGCGCAGAAGTGACTTGTTTGATGCCAAGCTTCAGTTACCAAAGAAATGGATTTATAGCTTTTGACATTCTGCTCTTAGGATTAATTAGGTGGCTAATCATTATAAATACCACTTTCTTTGGCTGTTGTCTCCACTTAATAGAGCTTCTCCTGCTCTGTGCACTTGTCAGTTTCAAACTGAGCGCTGTGTTTTGGCTTTTATGATCTGTCAGGGGAAATGGAAGGAAATCCTTTATAATATGCTAATTGATCTATTTGGGAATTTTTAGATATAGACAACATCTGTGCTTGCTAGTGACACAGCTAATGGCTTTCAGTAGATGAGAAGGTTTCACGGTCTGTACGTGACCTTGCTGAGACATCCTGGGTCTTCCCCAGGGCTTGGCGGTGGGGAAGTGGGGAGCCTTTTTCTGGTGCCCCTTGGCCAGAGTGCGCTGGGACCATGTTGGTTCGGGGAGGAACCCAGGATGGCCAACCCTAGTGTTGTGCTGCCCCCACACTCTAACCTAAGCCCAGACCGGTTGGAGCGATGGCTTCAGAGCAAGTGACTTTGGGCCAGAGCAGTCCCCAGAACCCTTCGGCCATTCCTATTGATGCCACGTCTCCTGGGCACCTTGGTGCTGTCGCTTAGGCAGTGGTCTCGGCAACTTGAGAGCCTGGTTTTCGTACAAGCCTGTTGGTAGTGCGTTCAGCCAGAAGTGTCATCTCTTCCTGTTGCGCACGAGGCACCGTGCCCTGTCCGTGCTGCCTCCTGGGGAGGGAGGGTCGCCCCAGGGGTCGCTGAGAGACGCTTCAGATGAACTTGGGAGAGGAGGGAGGGTCCATCCGGGAGCTGGAGCGCTGGGGCTTGTGGCGCAGCCTGGCTTTGCCTTGCAGCGCAGGCAAAATGGAAAGTGACTTTTGGCTTTTTTTACTTGGAGGCCCAGACTGCCCCAACACTTGCCTGCACAGGAATCCCCATGTTCTGAGCGTGCTGGTCACTCTTAGGCCCACGGCCCCATCCCGTCCCGCCTGTGACGTGGTCCTGCGAGGCTGGGGTGGGAGCATCCTTATTATTCTTACTTTTGTAATCGATAATGGGGGTTAACAGACTTCTCCTGGCACTTGGCCGGAGCAGAGGTGGGACTTGAACTTGGGTCTGGGTTTGATCCACACCTAGCCTGGTCTGCTCCATAACCATCTCCCCAAACAGTCCAGATGGGTTGGGTGTTACAAGGTTTGATATTGAATGTGCCTGACCAGCTGCTGACTTGATATGGATGCTCTTCAGTCTCTCGCTACAGATGCCCAAGTTTGTTAGTAAACAGCCTCTGGGAAGGGGCTTCCTGCCGCGGTAAGTGCTCACAGGTGAGCTGGTTGAGTTTCGTGTTTGGGGCTTGGAGCCCCATTCCTCACAGACCCAGCCAGGCTGGACCAGTGCCAGGAGGGCAGCTTGGACCCCACGGAGTCTGTCTTTGTCTTTCTTCAGCAGAAGCAGCCCCTGCTGGCTCATGGGCACGTGATGGGGGACCAGTCAGAGGAATGGATGGTGGGAGGGTTCTAGCCTCCCCTCCTCGGAAGCCTGGACCCCTCATTCCACAGGTTGTTAACACAACAACTCCAACTAAACAACTTATTGAAGGGCCAGCCACGTCCCGGACACTGTGTTCACTGCTGCAAACGCTCCTGTTATCACTGGTTCTCAGCCACCAGTGATGGTGTGTGTAGGTGTCCGCATGACCAGCCCAGGGAAGGAACCCGCCCCAGGCCCCGCATCCTGCTTCACACCGTCTCCTGACGGGCAGCCGAGACCGGCTCGGGTGAGGTTGCTGACTGCTGCTCCTGCCGTCACCGTCACCGTGGCTGCTTCCCCTCCTGTCACTGTGGCTGCTTCCCCTCCTGTCGCCGTGGCTGCTTCCCCTCCTGTCGCCGTGGCTGCTTCCCCTCCTGTTTGCACCTGGACCCTTTGGCAGAGGTGCTCGCTACAGAGGGCCTGGCGTTGAGTCACCGGCACTCCTGACTTAGATCTCTGGAGGAACTTGCTCACTCGGGCACACCTGGATGCACACACACGTGCACTCTAATACACATGTGCATGCTCATGCACACACACACACTGCTACACACCCTCGCATGCACGCACTGACACTACGTGCATGCAGACACTCGTACACACGTGTGGGGTGCCTGCAGCTGTCCAGGGTGAGTGATTCTTGGACCCTGGTCCTCATCCGGGTACCACTGCTTTCTTAGGCCCCATGGGAGCAAGCAGGTCTGAGACGGACAGTCGTCGGCCTTCACTGTTGGCGGAAGTGTTTACAGAACTGGAGTCGGGGCAGCAGGTTGATGATAGGGGCAGTTTAATTCCAGAGCAGTAAATTTTATAATTGTATTTAAAAGAGGAAAATGAGTGGACCCCGTTGACACCTTGCTTTCCCCACCCCCTCTCCAGGATGGGCCGATTGTTTTATTACGCCGACATTAATATTGGGGCGCACATAATCTAGAGTCAGCAGGTTCGCACACTACTATCTCATTAAATTTTCAGGCAAAAGCTGCAAAAATTAATTGGAGGCGTGTAATAGTTTAGGACGTGAGCTGGCGTATGCTAACATAAATTACATGAGGAGAGGACAGTTTTATATACTGAGAGGGAAAACCGGTTTACTTTAATGAGAAGAGATAGAAACGCAGAGCTGTTTTTTTCATTACAGATGCACTCTGAAGTGTTTGGACTTAGTTGATGAATAGAGTTAATTCGCTCCTACAGTTCCAATAATTCATGTTGCACAGTTTAATGACTTCTAGATAAAAACAGGATGGAAATGTTAATTTCTCTGAAGAAATTGGGGCACTCTTTGTATATCAGGCTTTACCCCCCTATTAAACCACTAATCTCCCTAAACAAGTCGTCTGGAGGTGTTGCGTGCTCTGCAGACTTTTGCATTTCTTACCTGAGTTAGAAGTAACTTACTTTCCTCTTTTAAACCTTGATGTATGTGAGTCGTCTAAAAGGAGAATTTGTCAGCCTTCAGGGTCTCTGCACGTTGGCTAATAGCTTTGTAAACAACTGCCTGACTTCCTCTGTGTTCTAGTGGCGAGTAACTTTTCTCCTTGGCTTGTGTTGGGCTGTGGGCTTGGTTGGGGAGGTCTGTCGTCCCTGTGCTTGAGCTGGGCAGTAAGGTCCATCATCAGTATTAGATTCCTGAGGCTTTGGTCTTAAATCCTGCCGGGATTTCATCACCACCATGTTACTTCATGTTGCATTTTTCTTGCCTTTTCTCCGCCCGCCCGTAAAGCAGATTCAAAACTGAGTTCAGTCTTCCCCTTTCACCTACTCCCAGAAGAAAGATACGCAGGAAACACTCGAGTAACAAAAAGTTACTAGTAACTCAACGGCGGTGCTGTGTGATTCAAGACTATTCCAACTTTCTTCTTTCTTCCCAGTTTTTGTTATGATGAGAAATATGAAAACATGTTACTTTGTTGCATTTTCCCCCAATGGGAACCAAAATAAACAAAACAAAAACTGAACCTACAGGTATTTAAAGAGGGAGGAAGAAATGACCCCCGACCCAGTTCTCCCCTAGTTTGCTGTTAGAAGGTCTTCCCAGGGCCGTGGAGTGGAAGACTTTGGATTTTAGGGGGATGCAAGAACCTCTGCTTCCCCACCTGTCACCCACCCCACCCGGTTAGTGACCATTGGGCTCAGATGGGGTATCTCCTGAGCGTGGGCTGGTGGATGCTGGTTAATGGTTTTTAGGATCTTAACCAGTTGAACTGGGCTTTCAGGGACCCTCCATCGTTCTGTTTACCTTTGTTGAGTGGAAACCTGGTAAGATTTCGGGATTTGGTTTTTCTCTTTTCTAAGATCGCTCTGTAGGTGTGTGTCCAGCTTTTGCTCACAGAGCAGTCAGCGGCACACCTGGGACATCTGTGAACTTGGAGTGGGTTGCCGTCATCCTCAGGTCACCAGACATTCTCGGCGTTCTTAGCTTCTGCCCCAAGCACACTGGGCTGTGGGTCGGGCTCAGGGTCGGATTATCTCCTCTGCCCTCACTTTCTCAGGGTGCATCCTGTGGCCCCGCGCACCTTGGTGACCCTCCCGTGGCCCCGCGCACCATGGTTACCGAGTCCCTCCTCCCGTGGCCGGAAGCCTTGTCTGCTCTGCTCTCAGTGGCACTCAGTGGATTCCATTCTCCTTTCTGTCTCAGCTGCCTCCACATCAGTGACGTCACTCGCGTCCCGTCTCGGTTTAAGGTGAGCTCGCACAGTCAGCGCCGGCTGCTTCTTAGCATTTGAAACTTCAGAGGCTTCGATTTAGGATCCCTTTGCCCCGTTTCCCACTTAGAAAAATTAAAGTGCAGCTCGCTGCGGCGTTCATGTAATTTTACATAAACACTCTGAGGCTGAAGCAAAGCTGACTGGTTTTCAGTGTGAAAATAAAAATATAAAAACGGTCCTTGGAGTTTTTTCTACCAAACAGAGCAGCGTGTCTCTAATTCTAATGTAGCAAATGTGTGAGATGATCAGTATTTAATAGCATCTGCTTGTGTGGTCAATTTCCAAGCATGCCACTCCGGGGAGAGGTGAGGCCTGTGACCCACGAGTTCTCTCGGGGTGACTGCTGCCGCCACCAGCACTTGCTCACCTTTGGCACTGTTGATCTTTTGGACCAGGTAGGTCCTTGTTGCGGGGCTGTCCTGTGCATCACAGGGTGTGTCGCAGCACCCCAGGACACCCCACTGGATGCCCACAGCTCGCTCTCTCCCCAGTGTGACAACCAAAAATGTTTCCAGATGTCACCAAATGTGCCTTAGGCACCAAGTGTCCCTGGAAGAGACCTACAAGTTGAAGGGGCATGTTTAACCCGGGCCTGTTGTCACTGTGCTCAAACCACGCTGACCACCCCTGCTCATGTCGGTGCTAAGCCTGGCCCTCACCTGGGTTTGCCCGTGCTCGCGCCCTCCGCCCATGGGCAGAGGTGGGCAGAGGTGGGCAGAGGCGCAGCCTGTCCGCAGACCTGGAGGTGCTGCGGTGGACCCGCACGGGCGTTCACAACAGTGCATCTGACTGACAGATACACTTACTGTCACCTGGTCAGGGTGACGTGTTGGGCCAGCTCCCTGCTGGTGGGTCACGGACGCAGGGCTGTTGGAAATGGGGACAGAGCATCCCTCAGATGCCACCGCACAAGCCTTACCCGCACCAGGCATATAACTCAGCGCCTGCTTTTCCCTGTTTCTTTAGCTTTTAATTGAAACCATTTAGTTACCACCCCTGCTGCTAGGAATCTGGGGACAATTAGGCAAGTCCCATCTGTCCTTTGAACCACATTCTATTGCTTTTTCCTCGCTATCTCGAGAAGATGGCAGATTCTAACGGCACTGTCTCTGCTTTCCACTGGATGGCTGTTATCTCACTTGAACGACTTACGGCAACTCTTTAATTCAATTATTCTCTGCAGTTAAGGCTTTGAGATGATTTAGCTCGAAACAGACGCCGGGTTTTCCCGTGCAGCAGTGCCTCTGCCGAGGCTGTAGGTGGGTGTGAGAGTTTCCCCTCGGAGTGGAGCGCGTTCTGTGCTGCCCGCCCCCCCAGCTGCCTGGCACAGGCCCCCGTTTGCTGTTTAAAAACATAGATTGGAAATGGCAGATGCCATGGGCTTTGCCAGCCTCTCCCCAAGGCGAGGAATTATCTGTCCAGTAATATTAGGTCAGTGAATTCCTACCCAGCTGTGTCTGAACGACGGGGGAGGGGCCGGCAGCCTGGAGGCCGTGCGGGGAGGCCACCCGTGACGCTGACCGAGCTCAGGCCCACGCGGCGGCCTCGGCGTTTGACTCTGCGTTCGGCAGTGTCGGGAGTGAGGGGGGTGCACTCGTTAGAACCAGTGTGCCGTCTGATGTGGGAAGCGGCACCCAGCCGCCGCCCCGGTCGTCCTGGAGCCTGTCTTCTGCTTTCCTTGTGGGCCCCAGGGTCCCTGTGGATGGTGCCCTTCCACGGATCGCAGGGTGTTTGGAACCCAGTTAGAGGTGCTGGCTGGGGAGGCAGGCGGGGTGACGGCTCCGGCGTGCGTAGGCTTTTTCACTTGCAGACGACGGAGCTGAGGAAGAGGCCGGAGGGACTCTGAGGCGGGAGAGGGCCCCGCCAGTGTGGGCCCAGGCGGCCCTGGGTGCCAGTCTTGTACCACTGGTGGGTGGGGCTGCTTTTAAGCCCAGAGCACATGCGGTGCCCCCCCCCCCGCCCCCCAACTGTGTCTCTCCGGAAGGCGGGCTGTGCTCTGGGTGCCGTCATGCCGCTTGTCTCACCGAGTGTCACTCTGGTGTATAAAGGTGGGCGGTTTTCGAGCACCCTGGCTCCTACGTGCAGGCCAGCGCCCACGTCTCCCGCTGGCTGTGACTGCAAGAAACTGGTCTGTTCACCGTGGGCTCAAGCGGCAGGTGGACACCTGCCACTGGGGTTGTCGCCACCTCTGCTCTACTCCCAAGTTTAAAACCAAACCCAGTACGACAAGACTGTCATGTGCGTGTCCACGCCGATGTGTCCAGGAGGAAGGTTAGTACACTGTCAGAGATTGTGACCGCAGAGATCCTCAGACACGGAAACTGGGGTCCGCCTTCCGGAGTAGCATGCGTGCCCCGTGACCTAGTGATCTCCCCGCCCCACCTGGTGCCGGGAAGGCTTTACTGCATCAGAAATGCTTCATCGGGGTGTTATCTGGTGGCAGAAGACACACACCTCAGACTCCCAGCAGTGGGAACGCAGCCAGTTGCTTTTAAAATGATGTCTTCCCAGTGCTAACGAAGTAGGAGGCTTATCTCGAACGGGGCAAGATTCAGCATTGAATGTACATTTTTAAATTAAAAGCGTAGAAGGTACTGATGGGGAAAATCTGGTGGTGAATATTTTATAGTGGTTATCTTTAGTTGGTGGATTTTTTTCCCATCCCCTACCTCAGTGTTCTGGGGTGATTACAGGTGGTGGTGGTTATTAATAGTGGGGAAATCACTGGTCGTCATGATGCTTCCAGAAGGACCCCGTGCTTTATCAAAGAGAGGCAACTCAAAGCAAGATTTATACAGCAAGGCTAATTAATTATCTTACTTCCCTCACTCTCAAGCCATGGTCTGTGTTCTCTCTCCTTGCTTTTGCTGGCTATATGACCTTGGTGAAATGGCTGAGCCTCTCTGTGCCTCAGTTTCCCCCTTACAAATCGGACACTCTTACCTATTCTGTAGCCTTGTCGGGACTCAGTGGGTCGGTCAGTGCTTGTAAAGTGGGTAGGCCAGCACCTGGAGACCTGGTGGGCACATTACCAGCCTGCTCTCCTTGGTGGTGAGGTCCTCTCTCCCTCCCCAAGTTTTGGAACAACCCGTTTGTCCACGTTATCTCCGTGTTCGTGATCACATATGTGCACATATAAATAAAGCTTTAAGCGTATCATTCTGTTCGTGATGCACATTCCGTCCTAATACATCAGCCAAATCCTGCCCCTCTCTTAAGTGCTTTTCCACAAATTCTGTTTTTAGAGGAAAATCCCTCTGCTTTCTCTACTCCCTGCCCACACAAGCAGATGTCACCTGTCTGCAGCAAGCATAGTTTGGGTTGTGATAGTCAGGGACTGTCGCATTGGAGCTGTCCCCGGACCAGCTCACTAATGAGGCTGCCCAGCCCCAACATGTCCCACCAGCCAAGCAAATGCAGAGGGTGGAGCCCAACTGGAAATTTCCAAGGACAAAATGAGTGACGGTGGGGGTAGGGGGTGCTTGTGAAAACAAGCCAGCAGGGACCAAGACGATAATCCCCCCACAACTTGTCCCCGCCTGTTACTGGGTCCCCCTGAGCAGCCAGATTGCAAGTAGTGGAGTTTTTATTATTGACAAGGCATTTATTAGGTGCCTGCTGCTGTGTGTCAAGGTTGGAGCTAGGACCCTGTGGGAAATAAATGGACGTGCAGGTCATTCTGATGGCTGCTGGCCTTCAGCCCAGTTTGAACTGTCCCATTTGCTGCTCTGCTCCTGTCACCTGGAGATCTGACTGGTCCCCGTCTACTCTCTCTGGGCACGGTGGCCCAGGCTGATCTGCACACTTAGGGCGGAGCCGGAAACGGCCACCTCTCAGGAGGCCCGGTGGCTGACACTGGCTCTAGGTTGACAAAACTGTCATTTAATTACCCCGTTGACTCTTCTGCCTAGACCTGTGCTCTCCCTGGGTCAGGCCATTCCTTCTCAAGTTCACCCATCACCACGTTTGGTCAGCTTTTCGGGATAATTTCATGGACTCTGTTGGGCATTTTTGTATCCTTGATTTCAGATTGTTGTGCCAACTTCAGGTATGTCAGAATCTCAGGATTTTTAAAAACAAAACCCCCCGAGTAATGTTTGTGTTTCTTTTCAATGCTCTTGTGAAAGGGCAAGTTTTATTCTAGTCTAAAACTGGTTGTCAAGAACAAATACCTCAAAGTAAAAAACAATGTTTTGCAGCATGGTATCAGGCTCAGAAATATTCTGTGTGGTTCTTGGCTGCTTTGAGCGGAACTTGGGAGAGAGTTCTGTGAAATATTCTCCTGCATGTTTTGGGGAAAACGTTGGAATACGACCTTTGGATCTCTGATATGGCTTTCATATCTCAGCGACCAACTTGATGTATGCTGGCTACAGTAACAGGCACATCAGACAGGTTACAAAGCAGAAGTGATACTTTATCTTGTCTTGATCATTTTGCTTGAGGCGATTGATCACTGAACTCCGGAGGAGGGTGGGGAGAGCTGAGACTGACATTTATCTTTCCCATTGGGTCTCCTTACCTGGGACCTGTCTCAACCTAAAGAATTTTCTGAAACAACACACATTGTTCAAGCTCGAGTCGGACCACCTGTGTGTGAGCACCATCCAAGCCTGAGGGGTCACTGCTGTGTACCGTGAGAGTCTCCATTGGACCCCCCGAAGGAGCTCCTGGATTCAAACACATCTGAGTTGTTGGCACACACCTAGATGTGGGCTCTGATTTGGTAGTCAACCAGGAAGTCTCAGGAAATAACTACAAAGGAAGGGGACACAGGGTCTAGAATTATAGAACTAGAAGGTTTGGGACCCTCCAGCAGACCTCACCCTGACATGATGGGACATTCATACCCCCAGGGGTTTCTTCTGTCCATCAACCTGCGGAGGACGGGCCCATTGGCCCTCACAGAGGCTTCTGTCCTTGGCCAAGGAATTGCTCAGCCCATCTTTTCAGAGTTGAGGCCGTGGTTGGCCAGCTCTCGCCCTCTGTGGGCTGACTGTGTGTGCGTGTGCTCTCTGGTGCTCTCGGCCAAGCTTGCCCAGCTCATGGGCCGCTTGTGGGCCCAACACAAATTCATAAAGTTTCTTAAAACATTATAAGGACTTTTATGCAAACTTTTTTTTTTTAAGCTCATCAGCTATTGTAAGTGTATTTTATGTGGGACCCAAGACAATTCTTCCAGTGTGGCCCAGGGAAGCCGGAAGGTTGGACACCGCTGCTCTAGGCTCTGTGTGTGCACATTAGGCAGGCTGTCACTGAGCTTGCATCCTGGGGCCGAGACAGCCCTGACGGATCGTTGCCTTGCAAGGTGAGGACCAGGGTGAGAACGTAGTATGTCTGGGACTGAGTGGCCACTTCGGAGGGAGTGTGAAGAGCAGGTCTTTGAAGAGGAGTTGAGATCGCAACGGCAGGAGGCTGCCAGCCGTGTGGAGCTCTGGGGAGGGGCCTTAGGCAGAGAGCGAGCAGCTACTACAGAGCCCCCCAGGGCACCAACCAGAGTGGCTGTAGCTATGTGAGAGGAGGCAGCGGCAGGCCACGAGCAGGTTAGGTTGGCTGCCCTGCAGTCCTGATCTTGACCATCAAGGAGGGTGGTAGCCAATTGGAGAGGTTCAACGGCAGTGCCATAGGATCAGGTTTAAGTTTTGAAAAAAGATCCTCCCTCCTCCCCTATCCCCCTTATAAAAGAGATCCCTAGGTGTCTCTGGAAGTGGCTTAGTGGGGCACGCATGCGGTCATGGGTGTGTACGGGACGATCACTCGTTTTCGGCCAGGCACGTCTGTGGTGACTCTCAGTGGCCAGTTTGAAACTGGCAGGAGTGGATTGCTCTTGGACTTCCTACTCGAGGGTGCTGTGCCCCGCAAATACTTTAGAGGTTCTTTGCCCCACTTGCAGCAGCAAAGCTGCCAGCTACACCCGGAGCCTGAGATGGAAATGGTCTCTGGTTCATGGGATCTCTCAAACAGCTCAGTCCTCCCCGTGTTCTGTAACTGCTGGTGCACACGGGGTGGGCGGCGCCCCTGGCCATGTGTCCTCATCGCTATCTTTCCTTGTCATTAAAGAGAATGGGAAAGAGACGGGTCCTGTGTGATGACTTGGTCTTCACCATCTTTCCTCGGCTGCTCACATGGCTGCGGCGCACAAGTCTGAGGGGACAGAGTTTTCCGTGATGCGGTCGTGGCGTTCATTGAGTGCTGGCGCCTTTTCCCCACTTTCTCCCCCTTAGCCACTGAAGTAAAACTTGATCTTGGAGTTCGGCAGCTGTTTGCAATATGCCTGTTTCCTCCTGATGTATTGGTGTCACAGCTCGGGCGATGGGTGGGGACGGGGGACTGAGGTGACTTCTGTCGCGGTCCTGGTGGTCATGAGCCAGGACCCGGGAGGCTGGAGCAGCTCCAGGTCGGCCGTCTTTGGGTTTTGCCCAGTGAGTTGTTGCTAAGGAGAGGGCTTTGTTTGCACAGAGCCCGGGGAATGTTCAAGGGCAAGTGCGCTTCAGCCAAGATTTGCTGACGTGGCAGCAGAACCCTCTGGGCTTGTGTGTGAGGCCCCGGGCCTAACAGGTGGAGAAGCGGCACCTCTGGGGTCAGAGTGGGGGCAGCTGTGGGGTAACGTTCTGTGGGATTGCCAGGCGCCTTGGTGGGAAAGAGCCGTGGTCAGTCAACAAGGCAAGGCCGGAGTGCATGGAGGGAGGAGGCACCAGGCAGGGGGACATGGTGGTGTTGCTTCTTGGGTGGGCGCAGGACCTGCCCTGTGGTCACCGGGCCCACCCTCTGCCCGGGTACAGAGGAGGGGTGGGGGAGGGTTGTAGGCAAATCTGAGAACCTTAGTGGCTGGGACATCTCTGCTTAAATTGGGGCCCCTATCAGATTGTGCAGGCCTCAGGGCTGGGGACGTGTCTGCCCCAAGACTCGAGGAGGAGAGGCGAGGTGGGTACCAAGAGGACTGCAGGAACTGCACCTGCGGGCTGGCCCCCAGGCCACCTTCCTCGTGGCCAGGCCCTAACTCATTAGTAACCTTCCCTCCACTGCTGTGGACTGGCCTCCCTCTGATGCCCTATGCAGTGACCTCAGGGATCTGGGCTGGCACGTGACCACAGGCCACCAAGGAGGAGCAGTCAGTGTGGCCTGGCCCCTTGCCTGGTGCAGGATGTCCTGTCATCTCCCATCCAAGTGGCACTTTGGTCACGGTGGTTTCCTTCCCTCCGTAAAGTGGCATCTTTTCCTCACCTTGTGCAGATGAGGAAACTGAGTCTCAGAGGGTTGGGCCCTTCCTCAGGACAGGAGCTCATGCTGGGCTGCAAGGGCTTGCGTCCCCAAGGCTTGTGGCCGAGCGTGCAGTGGGCCCCTGACGTTCCTCTCCCGGGGAGCCCCTTCCCTGCGGCTCACCAATCGGGGAGACTCGCTCTGATCCAGAAGTCAGATCGAGAGTCTTCTCTCGCTTGGCTGTGTTCTCTTCCAGTTTGGAAGAGTAGGTGGGGGGACGTGGGCGGGCCCTGGTGGCCTTAGGTCCAGGTGTTCGGTGTCAGGTGGAAACCTTCACTTGAAGGTAAAATACGGGTGTAGCCTCCGTCAGTGCTGGCTTTTGCTACCCTTCATTGAACGGAGATCAGCTCGGGGATGCAGAGATGAGGGGCCTCTCCCTGCTCTCCTAGCACGGCCTTCCAGGCTGGTGGGGACAGCCACCCGCAGAGAGATGTCACCTCCCCCGTGTTCCATGCTGAAGTCAGCTGGCCTTGTCCTTGGACACGTGGCTGAGAAAGAATTACGCCCATAGAGTGGCCCTCCCCTGCTCCGTGGGGGATGTGCTCCAAGACCCCCAGGGGACGCCTGGAGGGGCGGGGACCCCCAAGCCTTGCGTGTACTGTGTTTTTCCATACGGGCATACCTGTGGCGAAGTTGAATTTATACATTAGGCGCAGGTAGCGACGCACAGTAACCAATGCAGTAGAGCAGTTATGACACTGGGCTGTACTAGACGTTGCGTGAGCGTGGTCTCTCCACATGAGTCGCGTCTGGGAGGCAGTACAGCATACCCCATCCACCTTTTCACGCAAAGGAGGCGCTTACCGGGTCCTGCTGGGCGTGGCCGGGGCGCCAGCGCCCTGCACTTGGGGGCCGTCGTGACGGAAACGCGAAGCTCCCCTTTCCCCGGACACGTGACGGGAACCCGGGCTCTCAAGCAGGGCGCGTCCTGGCTTCGCACGTTGCGTCGTGGGTGATAGCCGGTCCCTGTCATCACTCGTTTTCATGCCCAGATTGCTTCAGGTTGGCCAGTGGCTGCCTCTTCAGGCTGGCTACCTAATCGTGTGTCCTTTGGACACGTGCCCTTTGTTCTTTGCGCACCCCCTTCCTTTCTGGCTCGATCTCCCACCCCCCGTGCCACCCTCCTACCTCCCTGGGACATACCGGGTGTGAGTAAGGACCGGGGAGCAGGCGGGGTTGGCGGTTACTGGTGTGTGGGTGGGACGCAGGCCTGCAGGCCCCGCACGCAGACAGGGGCTCCTGCACCCGCGAATTCAGAGGCCGCTGCCTCACACTTCGGGCCGGCGGAGCCTTCCGGGTGCTGACCTTTGGGGCACAGCTTGAGACCCAAGTCTGGCCCTTCCAGATGGGCCGTGGCTAAGGTTCCCTCAGTTCAGTAAATAATTGATGGCTTCAGCTGCTGCGGGCGTGAGTTTCTTCTCCTTCCCCCCTTTTTCTTATTTCTTGTGTGCATCTGGGGACCTTGTTGGCATTGGAGCATGGCGTGCGCTTTAGAAAGGTCCATGGGAGATTGAGTTTCTAATGATGACAATCAAGACGGCACAGATGTCAGCCCTTAGGATGTTGGGGGGTGGGTCTCAAGACAGTAGGGGTCAGTCCCTGTCCTTTTAGAATGGTCAGGGGCAGTGACCAGAGGCATGGGACAGGGTGCATTGTGGTAACCCAGCTGGTCTCTGACCGCACCTGCCCGGCCCAGGTGTGCTGCTGACGTCTCCCTCCTTGATGAGAAAAAGGCGGCAGGTGACGGGGCAGACTTCCTGGTTGAGAGTGTGGATGTGTCTGTCTGTTTACCCCTAAGCCAAGGAGTCTGGGAAAGGTGTATTTCTCTCAGGAATTTTGACTGCTGTTCCCTTAAGTACAATTGTGTGGAACTTTGATTTATCTGCTCCCAAAAATATGGGCCCCTTAGAGAAGTTAAGCAGAGTATAAAATGCCTTCATGGTAGTTAAATCTGCACTCTGTTAAAATGATTTGTGCACTTTGCAGTAAGCTGTGATATTAAATGCATAAATATACAGCAGCGCTAACTTGGAAGAACATTTTATTTGACAAGATCACTCAAACGCTCGGGTACAGTATCGGAACCATTTAGCACGGTTCTGGAATTTTTGAGTTCTACCTAAAATGCTGAGTCTCGGGGGGGAATGCGAGCCCTCTCCGCGCCTGGGTAGCGCCGCAGGAGTTTTCAGGGCGCTTCCCCACCCAGCCTCCCCAGCTTCGCCTGAGAGAATCCCTTGTGAATAAACTCGACATTGAAATATCTTCATGAAGTATCTTCACTTGGTCTCATTTTGGAGCTGACGCTATTCAGATTAGCGGCCGTGCTAGACATTTGGGTCTTCTGTCGAGAATAAGGCCACTGGGTTCATATTGGGGACATCACAGGAGGTTGAATGGTTAATCTCGTGCTGGTGCAGGGCCCGCCCTTCGTTTGGGGCCAGGGCTCGATTTGAGGTTCTGTGTGTGATGGGCGGCTAGAAAGTCGTTGTCTTGTGTCATTGTCTCCGTGTCTTACTGAAAGCAGCCTGCTGTCTGTCTGTCTGTCTGTCTGTCTGTCTGTCTGTCTGCGGGAGGAGGGCCCCAAAGGGTCTGGCGACCGCGGGGCTGATGGCTACACCCCGTGTTCGGAGCGGGGGCTGTAGCAGGCAGAGGGATTGATCAAGTAAGAATATTCTGGAGCAGCCCCTCCCTTCCACGCTTACCTGGGAGGAGCGCCCAGCACTGCTGGGGCTGACATCTGATTCTGCAGCCGCTGCGGGAGGTGCTGCATTCCTAGATCCTCCACTTACTGGGCACCAGGTGACCCCCTGAGACCAGGAACCCCTACTCGTAGCTTCTGAACCCCCCGTGGAGGCTGGAGAAACTCAACCCAGCAAAGATTGGAGCTTGGGATACTGTTCCCCAGATTTTTTGATGGGCCTGGAAGGAGTATTCTGGCCGTGACCCCAGAAAGAACTGATAAGGGGTCAAATCATTGCTGATAAGGGGTCAAATCAAGTTGTGGGGGACAGGCCTGGCTCCTCAAGGCATCTAAGGGGCACGCTCCTGGGTTCGGCTTCTGTTACATGAGCCAGCGCCGGCTGTGGTTCCAGAGCTGGCCTTCCTGGATCCTCGCATCTTCAGGACTGTCCCCTGGATACTGGGGATTGACCCCAGTAGAACTTGTCAGGGCCTGGGGGGGTGAAAACAGCTGCGGAAATAGAAGAACCTCGGGCGGCTGCAGACATCCAGTCCGTGCTGGCCGTAGCCTTCTGAGCACAACAGGAGTAGCTTTAACAAGTAATTCATATTAGTTATCGACAGGGAGACCTTGCTTCCACGGGCGAGGGACAGGAACATTGTCTTCTCCGGCAGCATTTGGGCCTGTCCTTGCGACAAAAAGCAGGTCCTAGGAGCTCCCTCGGTGGCTGGTCTTAGCACCTCAGCCGGGGCCTCCCACCAGAGGGGTTCTGCTTCGGGTCCTGCGGGAGCCATGATGGGGTCAGAGCAAGCTCTTTTGTGCAGACTGGGGTGTCCATGGCATCACCGTGGCTGCCCCTCCCCCAACAGGATGTCCCCTGTGCCTGGAGTCAGACTCTGTCGGTCCTTTAGACCAGAACCAAGAAGGCATTGATACCTAGTGTTGAAATGACAGAAGAGACTCCAGGTGGTGGCCCTGTTCAGACTCAGGGCTGGGGCAGTGGCCTGAGGTCGAATGCAGGGCTCCGTGGGATGGGAGGAGGGTGGTGGGGTAGGGCACCAGCCACGTCACCTCACAGCGTTTTCACGGGCGGTTTCTGCGGCCGACCTGGGTGCCCGTTCCTCCACGGTAGCTCCCGTGTCCCAGAGTCCCCTTGCTATTGGAAGCCCCAAGCGCAGAACTTTCCACAGTGTTCCACCGGACACAGCATTATCCTTTGATCCCTTGGGAAAGTGTCAGCTTTGGCTGCCAGGCCTGGTGACAGAGACGAGCGGGACTGTCCTCCGAGCCCAGGGAGCTTGGCACGTGGGGCAGGATGGTTCGTCCCCTCCTGTCTCTGGTTCTGTCCTTGTCGCTCTGAAAACACAGATGAGGGCAGCATCCCACGCGTGCCCACGTCGCCCACAGACGCCTTGGTGTCCCTGCAGCTGTCAGAAACGAAACACCGCCCCTCCTGTTAGCTCATGCGCTGGGAACGCCGAGGGTGACACCGCCCCCCACCCCCCGTCACATCACACGCGTCTCGAGAACGTGGCTTTTCCTTACGTCCATAACCCTGCGTTCACAGCTTTACGGTGTCCGTGGCTGCTTCTCCCCGACAGTGGCCGCACCTTGGTGGTGGCGGTGCCTGACACACTTCTGGTTTAACTTGGACAGCCTGGGGGGGAGGGGGAGCCCCTCCAGAGACACGAAAGCGTCCGCGGGTGCGGGACCCGGGCTGCTGTCCGAGGTGGAGGCGCGCGGACGGCATCACCGCGGGGTTGTTTCTCGTTGCGGTAACGAACGGAGCGGCAGGAAGGAGCAGACGGAGGATTCTTGGCAGAAGGGACCGTGTGCAGGGGGAGGAGGCGGAGAGGGTCTGGGGAGGAAGGAGCCTCCGTTCAGATTCTCCTGGGACGAGACCGGCAGCTCCGCAGGCGGCCCCCAAGGATCATGCGGCCTGTGGCCAGCCTGGACGTGAACCCCTGGACCCCTGCGACCACTCCAGGTCCCCGCTCTTGCTGCTGTCTCGAAGCCGGGCCGGCACGGGCCTTGTGGGGGTCGTCGGTGCCACCGTGTGGCGTCGGCCGCAGGGCCCACAAAAGTGAGTTTGTCCTGTATAGAGCGGCTCTGCCTCACCACCTCTGCATGTCTCTGCTGGTGAGGGGTCAAGGGGGCTGGCAGGCGGCGTTGGGGTGAGTGAGGGACGCGGGGTGGCACAGTGGCCTCCCCAGGAAGGGAGCAGAGACGTCGGTTGTCGTTCTGGGCTGGGCCGCTCCTGGTGTACCAGCTGACCGGAGTGGGGGACTGTGCTAGGGACACACACAGGGGGAACCCGGGCGTCCTACTTGTACCATCCTCTCGGGGGCCACACGGCACACCCCGTCCACCTGAGTGGTCACAGCGTGGTTGGAGTCTGAAGACATGCTTGTTCCGGGTCACCTTGGGGGCCGGGTAGTGGGTAGTGACCCAGAGGCGGGTGCTGCCTCTGGTGTTGGGGGCTGGGACTTGGGAAGGAAAGGGGGCTTGGGAGGGAGGCCCCAGAGTGAGTGGTGAGACTCGGGCCGTGTTGGACATCTTCTTAAATTTTAATGAAAATAGAATCTGCAAGCAGAACAAGGCACACGTCTCTCAGCAGCGCCCGGCTTAATGAATTGACTCAGCAGATACACCTGTCGAGCCCCAACCTTGGGCGAGTTCTAGAATGTAACAGCCTCTTGAGACGGAGCTTAGATTAAGCCCGTCCAACCCGCGGCCCCGGACGGCTCCGAGTGCGGCCCGACAGAGATGTGTGGACGTCACAAACCGTTTCGAGAGTTACGCACGGACCTTGCCTTTTGGTCGTCAGCGGTCGTGTTTGTGTATGTCGTGTGGCCCAAGATAGTTCTTCCCGTGTGGCCCAGGGACGCCAAAAGGTCAGACACAGTTGCCTTTGGTTAACTTTGCTTGTTCCTAGCATGGAACCACACAGTTCGTACTCTTCGTGTCACCGTGTGGGCACCACGGCAGCCTCAACACCGGCTGTTGTGTGTGTCGGGTCCTCCTGAATCCACAGGGGCTGTCCGGAGAAGACCCAGCCGTCAGTGCCTCGCTGACACTTTCCGGGCGGCCCTCGTATATTCTGAAGAAAGTGAATTTTGCCTTCCTTCCGGGAACACCCGTGGTAGCTATCCCATCAGGTAACCTCTGGACGAATCAAGGCAGTTGACTTGTTGCACAAAAATCGGTCCCCTGATCTGCTAATTACGTTTGTTTTGTGTAAAAAGCCCATTTGGAAGAGCCGCAGGAGGCATCGGAGACGTCCAGGGCGGAAACGCACCACGGTGGCCCCTGTGGCGGCGGCAGCAGGAGGGCTCGTCGGGGGGCCGCCCCGGGCAGGGCCTGCGTGTGAGCCCACGCGGCATCTCCGTGGCTTGGTGATCGGACGCGGTGTCCCCGCTGCAGCTGCTCCCCTTTCTGTCATATCGCTGTTGATTGCATCCAACTGCTTAGTAACAGCTTAAGTACTGATTGCCAAAACGTGTAATCACCGGTTTTGTTAATGATCTTGGACCCTTGCTTGTAACATAATCAGTCCCGAAGCACGCATCGAGGGGAACAGACCAGATCTCGGACACCTGTCACCCACCCTGGGTCTGCTCTGTGTGTGTCCGTCACCTGGGGCATCAGCAGCTCCACCGGACAGCTGGTGGTGGCCGGTATTGGGGGGCCGCCCTCCCCACTTACCACGAGGAGTGGGAGGCTGGGGCGGGGGCCAGCAGTTGGCACCAATTTCTTTCCTCTTTGCCGTCCCCCTCCAACTGGCTTCGTCCTGCAGGACACACAGGGGCGGGACACGGCTTAGTCCTGGGGCTCCGTGCCCAGGCCCCGAGGAGGCTGTGCGTCCCGTGAGCTTCCCAGCCCCGCGGCCTGCCCCCCTCGGAGCCTGCACGGGGGAGCGCCTGCCCTGACCTCGCGTCTTGCACGCTGCTCGCCAACTTCTGCATCTGCACGCAGCCGGCGGTTTTGGCTCGGCCTCCTCGGTAAATGCTGCCGGATTCCGTTTCCTGCTGTCACTGTGTCTGTAGCCGCGGCATTTGGTCGCCATCTCGGCGCAGGTGTGGCTCTGTCTGTACGGGAAGTGCTCGGCAGTGTGGCGTCCGTGTCGGGGTTCGTAGGAAGTTGACTCGGATTCGTCGGTTCTGTCAGGGAAGGAGACGCTGTCGGACGGTTGGCGCGGGCTTCGCAGACGCGTTGTGTCATCTGTCCGGGGCGGTGGGCTGCCGTTGCCCTCGTCCTGCAGCCAGCCCAGCCTCTCTGCAAAGCGCCCTTGAAAACCTGGCCGGCCTGCGCCTTCTCCGACTCCTCGGCCTGTGGCCCTCCCCATTAGCTCTGTTCTGATTGGAGCCTCGCAAGCGTGTATGGCCATCCTCTCTGGTCTGTCCTCACTTCTGGGGTGGGTCCCCCAGCCCTGTTCGAAGAACGCACGTCTTCCGCACGTCAGATTCGCTTCCTTCTCCACAAAGGACCCGTTTGTTCGCGGGCTTTCCCGCCCACCACCACCCCCCCACCCCCCGGTCGGTGGGGATCTGCGCGATTATTTCCCATTTTTCCTGGTCGTGGCCCTGAATCCATGGTTGGCCCCTCTAGCCCAGTGCCAAGGACTGTCAGCCTTCAGCAAGTTCTCAGGTTTGTGGAGCCCCACTCCTCATCTCCAACCCCTGCTTCCCCTGTCACCTGGGCCCTGGGAGCATGGCTGCTGCTCCGTCTGCCCCTCAGCAGGGTGGGGTGCTGCCCGGCACAGCCCGCAGGAGCATCTGGGTGCCGGGGGGAGTATTGCTTGTAGCACACAGAGCAAGTCTGCTCAGGAGGGGTGGGGACAGGCCCTTGCGGCCAGCAGGGGATTTACTCCTCACTGGGGTACAGTGTTGGGAGAGGAGGAACCTTTTTTTCTTGAATTTAAAATTTTCAGTGCAGTTTACATTGATATTTCAGAGCAGTTTTGGGTTTACGTAAAAATTGAGAAGGTAATACAAAGATGCCCATATGCGCCGCACCCCGTCTTCCCTTGCATTGACATCTTCGGTGAGGATGATACATCTCTTACAACTAGTGAAGCAGTACTGTGACATTATTGTTCACGAAAGTCCAGAGCGGACTTAGAGAGTGTGACCTTTTATCTCTCTATATTACCCAGTTCCTTCAGGGCTTTTTGTGTACAGGTGGTACGGTAAAAATAATTTCACATCTTTGGTTTCTGTTCAACTTCTGGAGGGGTGGGGGGCGGGGCTGTCGGTCACGGTCATTCAGGCTGGAAATGAACGTCCTTGAGGCTTCTGCCGGGAGGATGGCGGAGACCTGCTCTGCCCGCGCCCTTGGTGCGCACCACTCCCGTTCATTCCCGCGGCTTATCTCCCGGATCAGGAGTCGCGGGATCAGAGAGATGGCGTGAGTCATCCAGGGTCACGCAGTGGTGTCTGGCGGAGAACCCCAGCCCTGTGCGGAGGGAGACGGGCCTGGGCTGTTTGCTGAAGGAGAACTGGGGGTCAGAGAGATGGCCAAGCAGCCCCATTGGAGCACCACGGGCCCTGGCGCTCCCTTCCTGGACCTGGCGGGCCTGGCCGCCCCGCTGCAGGGGGCCAGTGATGCAGTGAACATCTCCCAACACCCTAATGGTCCCCAGTGTCCACCTGAGGGCCGGCCTGGCACACGGGGCCTGACAGCAGGGGCTCAGAAACCCCTCTGTGTGTGGTAGTGGTGGGGGGCGGTGATAACTCAGAGCAGCCCCTTTGCACAAGCCCTGAGAGTTGCATCCAGGGCACTGAGGCCTGCGGAGCGTGCCCTCCTAGTCCTGGGCCGCTGGGTGTCTCCAGCACCTGGAGGGGAATCCTGGGCCCTGACGCCTTCTGTGCTTCGTCCCCCATGGAAATCGTGGCCCGTCTTTGGAGAGAAGTCCTCTTTTTCATTGATCCCTAGATTTTTACAGTCTAGTCATGGGTGTGTGTGTGCAGATGGACGTTTCTCTTGGTTTCTCTCACTCCCTTCGTGCATAGCTTGGGTTCTTCTCATGCAGATGAAACTTCAGGGCCCTGAATTTGAGGACAGTTACCCTGTGGTGCTTGCCCTGTGCTCAGCAAGGATTGGGTGAACACTGATGGACATGACAGATGTGTCCCTCACACCAGGAAGTCACTGGGGTGGGGCCTGGGCTCTGTCACAAAGCATCCCGCATTGCCGGGCCGATGGCGCCTGCTGCTACGTGGTGATTTGGGCAGTTGTTTCCCTCAGTTTCCTGGTTTCTGGTGGGACACAGGTGAGGTGAGATGCACCTGGTGGGTCACAAGAGCTCTGTCCTCTGATGGGACGGGTCTGAGTCGGTGGGCAATGTGAGGCACTCGAAGGCATTCGGTGGGGCCAGGGTGACCTGGGACAGGAAGGAAGGCCGCCCAGTGCCCCTGCCCGAGGCACCCCGTGTTTTTGCACACATACACCACGCTTTCGTAGCAAAAACACGGGCTGGGGTTCAGTGGTGGAAAGTTGGAGAGATGGCACACACAGACGCAATTTTTTTCCATGTGAAATAGACATACTGTTTCAGAAACTTGCAGATTCGCAGAAAAGTTGGGAAGACGGCAGCGTACTTCCCACTTACCCCACCCTTGATTTCCCTGTGACTGACATTCAACATTAGGGCCGTGCGGTTGTTGCAATTAAAAGACCAATGTCAGTGTTACTAACTTCAATTCCTCCTTGGGTCACGTCGCCCAGTGTCCTTTTTCTGTCCCAGGATGCCACCTTACAAGAAGTCATCCCGTCTTCATGAGCTCCTCTTGGCTGTGACCGTCTGTCAGACTGCTGGTTGGTGACGACCTTGACAGTTTGGAGGTGTACCAGGGTCATGTCTTTTGCAGAGTTGCTCCTCTGTTGTGGTTTTTCTGTTGGTTTTCTCACGTTTAGACTGGGTCATGGGTTGTATGGGAGCCAGTGTCAGCGTGGTGTTTTAGTGAAGGATGCTTTAGGGTACACTTGGCTGGCAGAGAGGCCTGGCCCCCCCGGGAGCCGGAAAGATGCTCCCCCTCAGACTGCAGTGTGGACTCAGCAACGCCCTGGGGCCAAGGACTTGGAGAATGTAATGGCCCTGCCTGACTGTACAGCACGGTGACTCATCGCATCCACGGGCCCTTGTCGGGTTTGGGGCACGAGAAGAGAGCCCCACAGCTGCAGGACTCCATTGGATTCAGATGCTGGCTCGGCCGTCTTGGAAGAATTGAATCCTAGAGTCAAGGACAGCCCAGCAGGGCGAGTGTCTTCCCCGGTGAGTTTCCTTGGTGTTACCGGGAGCCCCGAACTGGTGAGCTCTCCGGGTGGCCTCTGAAGCATCCCCCTGACAGACCCTGTTTCTGTGGACAGCGGTGCAAGGCCCGTGGCAGTGGGGACAGCTCCGTGTGTTTCTAGCAGCGAACGTTGTACTGCCGACTCAGAGCCGCTTCCGTCTTCTCGGAGCGCTTCACATTCTACATGCAACAGTGGGGGTGGGTGTTCGGGATAATCATTAGACAGTTTAAGTAGTAAAGCCCGTGAGGGAGGGAGCCTGTGAAACTAAAACCCAAAATATGCAAAACTTGGCCAAGAAAGAAGAAAAGAACAAAACCAGCTTTGAGCCAACCGAGTAACCAAACCAGAAAGGTCTCATTCTTTCCCGACTTCCTGTGACCTTGACCGCAAACCTCGGGACTGCATCCCCACTTCCTCCCTCCGCGGGTGACGAGGGGCCAGAAACAGGAAAGTCAACAGGCTCTGGACACTGGTGACCTCGCTGAGTATCGGGAAACCAGCCACGCGGGTTTCCAAACCTGCTGGAGAGGGAGGTACCGAGGGGACCCGGAGCCCCCGCTCTGAGTGGTAAACAAAGCGAAGCGGCCTTCTACGTGGGTTTGACACTGGGCTTCTCGGCGGAACCGAAGTCCTTGAATTTAAGTTGGGGTGCTTCTCGCTTGAGAGTTAGAACTTACTGCCCTTTGAGGAAAGGTCTGTGCCCCTAGAAAACGCCCTGCCCCAAGCACGCCCCACTGTTAAGGTTTATGTTTCTCCGGAGGCCTGAGTGTTGGGGAGTTTGAAAGGAGTGCTGGCCGGTCCCACTGATTGTGGATCCCCGGGGGCAGGTTTGTGCCCAGTGCGGTTCCCGTGGGGACCAGGCCAGCCCGTGGCCGCCCACCAGGCGCGAAATTAGGGTGAGGAACGTCCCGACTCCCAGGGGAAATGCCACCAGCCCCTGCCAAGCATGGCGTTCCCTCTGTCGCCGTCACTTGGCCTCTGCCGAGCCACTCTCCATCCAGTGGTCTGCTGGACCCTCTACGCCGTGTGTAAGTTCATGGTCCTGGATGAAAATAGAGCAGTCGGCTGTCGTTTACTTTTTAATGCATTTTAAATAACTGGGTTCCTGCGGGAAGGGGGGGTTAGGTAATTAAGTTACAGCAGGCTGCGGTTAGGGTGCCAGAGGGCAGCACCCCACGCCTGCGCTTACACACCTTTGCCTGATGCCTCTGTTTTCTTTGAAAGTTTGTCCTCGGTGAGCGGATTCCCACAAGCACCCTTCCCGGTCAAGCTGTCGCTGACCCACAACCCAGCAGCCTCTCGGGCGGTGCCGTCAAAGCGCCACCAAATTTGCGCCGCCGGCGAGTTGATGCATTGTAGAGCTTCGTCGGGCAGGAATCAGCAGTTTCCGTGGCGATTAAGTTTTACTTCTGGTGGGGGGCCGCAGGCCTGGAGTGGCGGCACCCCCGGTTTCGTGTGTGTTGAGAGGCATGTCGCGGCTTTGCCACCAGGTGCGGCCGGCCACGAGCATTGACGTGCCCAGGCGCTGGCCTCGCCTTGTCGCGCGGGTTCCTCGCGTGGCCACAGCCGGGCTGTGCGCAGACGTCTCCTCCTCGTTGGGGCGTGATGGGCCTCGGACCACGCGTGTGGCGCATGCACGTGCCTTAGGGAGCAAGAAATTGTCTGAATTTCTTGTTGAGCGCGTGACGTTTCCACAGTTCTCTGGTGAGTCCGGGGGGACGCTGGCATCCGTGCAGTGCCCTCCGTGTGGCTGCCGGCGGTGTCCTTCGGGCCACTCTTGACTTCCTGCAGGAACCTGGTCTGCCTTCCGGAACCATCGTGCAAGCGCCACCCGTAGGGTCACAGGACAAGCTGGGGGCTCAGTCAGTGGTGCTCCCTCCTCGTAGCCAAAACCGCAGGGGCTGCCTTTTCCAGGTCCCCCATGTACCAAGCACCATCTCCAGCCCCCTGATCCCCACAGAGGCTCTGCCAAGTGGGGGACACTGTCCTCGTTTTACAGATGGGGAGCTTAAAAAAAAAAAAAAAAGACCACAGAAAAACTTAGATGCCCGAAAGCAGAGAAGATTGTGCGTGGGTCGGCCACGTGCGCATCAGCCTGCTGGGCGGTTAGCCACTGTCGCTTCGTGGGCATCCCGCACGCGTCCCTCCGGGCCGCGTTAAAGCACATGCCAGCCATCGTTTCGTTGCATCAGTAAATATTTGTTTATATTCCTAAAAGAACAAGGGCTCCTTCGCTTTAAAGACGGAGCAAAAGCAGCAGCAGCACGCCCGAAAAACAGTTCACCATTTGTGGCCTCTGTGAGCCACACCTGTGAGGAGGGCTCCCCTTTCTGATCATTACCCAGAGCTGAGGGGTGCAGGCGCCAGGCCCCCGCGGACCCCAGCCCCACCCCCATCTCCCTCTGAGGGCTCAGCTGCACACTCACTTGCTGCTGCCCTGCTGGTCCGGCCCTTTGCATACTCTAACTGAAACGCCTCTGAGTCGCGGAGGCTGGTGAGTGTGACTAGAGCACAAGCCACTGCCTGGGGTCAGGGGCCTCCTTCTGCAAGTGGTTTAGAGACCACACCCCGAGTCGCCTGCTGGCGGAGTCCCAGGCCTCTCCAGTAAGAGCAAGGGTGTGTGTGTGTGTCTTCTATGGGGGGCCGGGAATGGGGAGGAGAGGGAGACCCACACACACACACCCCTCTATGTTGCTCCGGAAGCAGGAACCACCTCCAGGGACTCTGGGGGGCCCCCACACGGGTGTCCAGGGTGAGAAGCCTTTTCCCAGAACAGGGTGTGTGGTGCAGAGGCTCCACCAGAGGGGGCACTTCCATTGGAAGTCCTACCAGGAAATATTTTTACAGAGCTTGGCTGTCCCAGCAGACGAAAATAAGATGTTTGCTTTAGCAATTTGCTTAGTCCTGAAAACATCCCTAGACAATGCCAAGGCCTTGGTTGAAAATAGCAGGCTCTGCTTGCTGGGATGGTCCCAGGAAGGATGTTTTGAGTGACAATAAAATGGCACATACCAGGGCTGTTTGCCCCTGCGGGAATCCCATAAGAGTTCAGGATTACAGGGGCCGTGGGGAGCCTACATTTAATAGGGGCTGGCCTGTGGACGCCCTCTGGGTCAGGCTGGAAGGTTCTAGAACAGGGAAGTAGCTTTTACAGGTGTGAGATTGTATTCCCTCCTCCACTTCCTTTCATTATGCACCCCTATCCCCCTGGCGAAGGGGGCCTCTGATGGTGGACCCCAGCCCTGGACTGGACACCAGGTCCTTAGGATGTGGGTGAGGAGCATCTCTCTGGGGTGGGGGCGGGGGGCGAGGGTGGAGTGAGCCTTTCCCAACTCTGAGAAACTTCTTTATCCATCTGAAATCCCCTATGGCTTCCTTCTCCTTCTCGGCCATGGTTCAACCCTCCCTCTGCAGGACTGACTGCCTTGCTGTACATCATGGCAGAGATGGAGGCTCCAGAGCTTTCCCTTCCAGCCTGAGCACCCCCACTTCCTTCCACAGCAGGGCTTCAAGTTGGCCACTTGCTCCAGACCAGTGTTGTAGGTGAGCTGTGACACGCACGCACGCACACGCACAGCATGGGGAAAGGAGTGGACTGTCACAGCCAGTCACAGTCACAGTAAGAAAATTGCATTTCCATTGAAAAGTCACCTGAGACCTTTTCTTTATTGAAAAACAAAAAAACGAAACAACCAGGACTTGAACCCAGCTAACTCCTGATGGCTTATGGTATGGCCTCTGTCTCTGAGGCCGGGTGGCAGGCAGTGCGCTGTGATCGTCTCTGTCACGAAGGTGTGCCACCGCGGTGGCCAGAGGGCCGCAGCCTCCGTGGGTCCCTTCGTGGACGCCCTCGGCAGTGTTTTTTGGTGGGGTGTAAAACTAGCACATGGTGCCCGAAAATCAGTGCCTGTGTGGGGTGCGTGTGCGCATCAGCCGCACTGTCACCTGTGTTCAGGTTCCCCATGTTGTGCACATGTCGGTAGAGACTTGGGTAAGTGGTTGGCAGCGGCCACCCCACAACAGCCCTTCGGGTATGTGGAAGGGGCCCCCATGCCTTTGGCCCCTGGTAGGGGAGGACCCAGGGTGGGACAACAGCCTCCAGGCCAGTCCTGAACCCCACTCCATCCTACATGTCTCCCCTAGAGAAGCAACAAATCCAGGCCCCACACAGGCTCCTGAGCGTGCCGCCCTTCCTGGCTCTCCAGCCGTCGGTCCCCCATGAGCCCAGACGTAGGGCAGGCGGGAAGCACTTGGGGACAGTGTCAAAATGACGTGAAGCACGCATGGTGGACAGTCACCTGGAGCCGTGCACAGGCCTTCTCTGGGACAGCTGTGGCTCGGCGTGGCTCAGTGGTGGCAAGTCTTGGCTGAATTCCACCTGAATCTTGGTGTTTTTCGGAGTTGCGTGTCCTGTTTCCCCCGTCGTCTCACGGTCGTCCGCATACCTGTTGTTTGTTAGATGAAATTTCTCAAATTGAGTCCCCTGTCCCTGACTCTGCATGTCACAGCAGCAGCTCCTTTTCCCCTTTGTAAACCCACAAAACACCCCAGAATCCTGAGGCAACTAGCCTTTCCTACTTCAGCCGGGACTCTATTTCTTTCCATTCCCTTTTGGGTTAGCAACTGCGTGGGAACCGTCACCTAACACAGCGGGCCGCACTGAGTTGTGCTGGAACCTTCTGCCTGCCCGGCGGCAGAGAGACTGTGCTTCGTGCTGCAGGCGCAGGGTCCACGGGAACACGCCGTGGACTCACCGGCTGCAGGGACGGGCCACGGGGGTGCACTGCGGAGTGACCGGCTGTGGGGATGGGCCGCGGGGGCGCGCTGCGGAGTGACCGGCTGTGGGGATGGGCCGCGGGAGGCGCTGCAGAGTGTCCGGCCGCGGGGACACGCTGCGGAGTGACCGGCTGTGGGGATGGGCTGCGGGGGCACGCTGTGCACTGACCGGCTGCGGGGATGGGCCGCAGGGCGCGCTGCGGAGTGACCGGCCGCAGGGACAGGCCGTGGGGACATGCCACCTTGCCTGGCGCATCTCCGAGAATTTGGCCTCGAATTCGGCCTCGAATTCACTGATCCCCCTCAGGCACTGTGCGGTTTGCCGCGCTGACACGGGTATCATCAGGACACACACTTGTGCCATGCTGTGCCAGCACTGTCCTCCTGGTGCGTGGCGGTCAGTCGGGAAGAGGCAGAACTCATGCGGATGGGCACGTGGCCGGCAGCAGAGGCGTCGTATTGGATGGACACAGTGCCATGCGTGCGGACAGCTTTGTGGGTCGGCGAAGGACTCGCTGGCACGTTTCCTGGGGAGCTTTCTGGGGCCTGTGTTCTTTACTGGAGCGGGGGTGTCCTTTTGGACTTCCGGCTGCTTCCCGCCCTGACCTTGAGAAAGAGGCTCGTTCTTTTAGACGGGGGTGAAGCTGGCGCCCTGGTCTGCCTGCTAGACGGGGCTGAAGTTCAGGTACTAGCCTGGGAGTTCAGGCCAACCATGGGAGCTTCTAGAAAGCTTGGGGGCCATCTGTGGAGAACAAACAACTCTGATTCCACAAGGCCTCCCAGTTTTCCGGTGAGGGGCCCACACGGCCCATACTGGGTCTGGCTTCTCCACAGACCATCCTGGGGGCTGGTGGACAGGAAGCAGCCAGGCCTGGCCAGGCCCCCGGCCTTGTGACCTGTGTCAGAGCGCTGACACAGACCAGGCCAGCCTGTGGCCCCGGGGAACAGGATGGGTTCCTGGCGGGAGAATTAAAAGGTAAGTTGGATCTCGGACAAATCAGGCCAACAGGCCTTTGGAGCCTGGGATGTTGTCAACAAATGAACTTGGCCCTATTTTAAGTCATGTCATGTACCAGGACTTCCTGTTTTTCCAAAGAAGCCTCTTGTTTTGGTTTTTGTGATGATGGATTTATTGGTACTCAAGTGACCCAAGTTGTTTTCCAACCAAAAAAGTAAAACTGGAGATTTTGTGGCCCAGAGAGGTGACATGCACAACAAGAACAGCATTCCCCCAGAGACCGTCGTTCAGGACTATTTTAGCCTCCGAGGCCGATCCGTGGGTGAACAAAGAGCTAATTGCCAGTCGGGGTCCCAGACTTCAGAGCTCAGAGCGGTGGCCTGTTGTTTAGAGGGGGGTGGGGGCTGCTCAGAGGACAATTGAAAGGGGTTTCTTGTTGTTTCTCTGGGCTAAGTTAAGCCATGTGTGTCTCTTTCTAGGAGCACTGGCCTGGCCAATCAGAGCTGCGGAAACCCCACTCACTTCCTGCCGACCTTTCGACACCGACAGATGTTTCTTCTTAACCACTGTCATTAGGCCTCTCTACTCGCTGACCTCATCAAACTGTATTGAGGCCATTTTCATAAGTTTTGTTTCTCAAAATCTGTTTAACCCTTCCGGAGTTCCCCTCTGAGAACTGCACCCCCGTTTCTGTGCGTCCCTCTTTAGCCCCCTGGACCTGGTAGGGGAGGGAAGGCCACCCCCAACCCCAGGTTGCACGGAGCCAGGGGCGTCCTCAGCCACCCTGTGCCCGTGAACAGAAGGAAGCTGTGGCTTCCATGGAAAGGTGTCATGGAGACTCACAAACCAAGAATGCAGTGAAGGACCCAACATGTCACTGCAGGAGAACTTTCCAGAATCTGTAGTCGTTGCATGTGGATGTGTGCCCCGATCCTAGTTCATCAAACATTGGGGGCCGTGAGAGTGATTGACTCGGAGGTCCTGAGCCTGTGGACCTTTCTGTAGCTGATATCCCTCATCTGAGAGAGCAGACCACCATCTGGCCAGATGCTGTACCCATTTTGGAAGCAGGAAGAAAGACCCCGTGGGCATCTTAGCCTGTGTGAGATGCTCACACACACAGACGAGCAGATTACTAGAGGGGAGATGAGGTTTTGACCCTTCAGAGCTCTGGGTTGTGACTTTATCTTAAAGGATTTGGACTTTCTCTTCTCGAGTCCCAGAATGTTCCAGAAATGCCATGGTTCCAAGAAACCAGGTTACAAAAGCGTGTGTGAGAGTGTGCACGTGCATGTACAGCTGCACTCCACGCCTCTCGTGTCCCCTGGTTCCGGGCGGGGCTCTCTGGCATCTCGGAGCTCCCATCTGTCGTCCCCTCTGTGGGAACGGGCCGCGTCCACACTGTGAGCTGGCAACCGACTGCCTTTCGTGTTACCTGCGCCCCCTTCCCTCTGACTCAGCGAGCTCGGCTTTAATAGTAGCTGCAGTTCAAGGACCCCTTCTCAGAACGAGAAGGCGAGAGGGCCGTCTGACCAGTGAATTCCCACGCCGAGGGCTGCCCAGACGGCCGCATCCTTAATGTGGGGCCTGGTCTCGGGTGGATCTTTGTAATGTCCCCAGATTTATGGGCATGCAGGAGGCAGGGAAGACCCTCAGCCTGTGTGTCTTGAGCACGGCCCTGGAATTTGTTTTAAGGGCCTGGGGTGAGGACAATCACAGCGACGTTCCATCCCCTGGGCCAGTGGGCCGGCTGACATGCGGAGAGCAGTGCTTATCGGGGAGTCGACAGAGCTGGACATAGCGCAGGCCTCGTGTCTGTGTGGGCAACTGAGGCTTGATGGCAGACTGGGGGCTTTTTGTTAGCGTTCTCTCTGCTGTAGGTAACAGAAACTTGGTGTGCTGTTGCAGTACAAATGTGTTCTGCTTTTATCTTTCCTGTTGAACTGTACCATTTCCATGACGACAGTAAATCTGATAGGTTGGGTAAAGGGTTGTACGGACGACCCCTGCTTCTCCAAACGTCGCATCATGCCACCTGCCTGCGCGTCTAGGAAAGGCCTGCACTAAGTACCTGCCTTCTCTGACCGAGAACCCTGGAGGGGCTTTTTGCTTTTGCCAGAAAGGGCAGAGAGCGCAGTAGCGGTCAGTGACGGTCCCTGCAGTAGCACCTGGGCGGAGAATGCGGCCCGCTGTTGCTGTGCGCGCGTTAGGTTAGGGTCGATGTGTCGCTTGGTGTGATTTGGTAGGTGGTTCTGGGGGCCTGGGACCGTCGGCAGAGTTTTTGTATAGACTTGAGGCAAATGCGTCTTCACTTGACGTCGCTTCATCTTGGGAACTGTCCCCTTTTAGGTAGCCGTTGTCCCCAGCGTTACCGGTAGGCATGGGTTTGTTTGCAAGACTGCCATCACAGAGAGCTACCACCTGAGTGGTTTCAGCGACACACGTGCCTTGTCCCCCAGTTCTGGAGGCCGGAAGTCTGAGGGCTGGGAGGGAAGGACTGTTCGAGGCCCCTCCGCGGGCTTCCGTGCCTGTGGACAGCTGCTCTCTCCCTGCATCTTCACGTCTTCCTCTGTCCACAACTGTGTCCACGTCTCCTCTTTCCATACCTGTCACATTGGACTAGGTGGGGCCCACCCTGATGACCTCAAGTTGAACTTCTTTATTGCTGTGAAGACTCTGTCTCCACACAAGGTCACTGAGGTGCTGGGATTTAGGTCGGCAACGTGATGGGGGGCTGGGGGGTGCACATACTTGAGCCCATAAGGCAGTTACACTCTGTGTGACAGTGGGCTTTTAGTTGAAACAGCACGTTCTGCCCTTTTTGGTGGGGCAGGGGGAGTCTCTCTTACGTTGACCATGAGCCCGAGAGCAGTTGGGTCTGGCCAAAGCAGGGCGCGCAAGGAGGGGTGCTGGGGAGGCTGCCTTTCCCTGGAGCGTCGTCCTGCGCCATCTTCGCGTGGTTTCTGGTCCAGGGACATCAACATGGTGTCCAGATACCCCATCTTCTCAGAGCAGAAGTTCCTTCCCAGCTGTTCCTGGCCTGCTGGGGGTTCCCATGCGTCCAGCGTCCCTATAAATGAGCCCAGCACAGATTTTTAATGGCCGTCTCCTTGTCAAGAGTCCTTTAATGGGATTTGGTGTAAAATTAGGGTCCTTGGGCATTAGCACATGGTGGGCTGGCAGGTGAGGGCATTGCCTGCATCCCGCCCATCCCCAGCATCCCGGCGCTGGCCCTTTTGGTGAAGAACCCGGTTCAGCGTGACAAGCATTCCCCCCTCTGGAAAACTCTCACGGGGAGCGTTTCCGCCGCCTCCCCCGTTTCCGCCGCCTCTCTATACCAAGGGGTGTGTTAGTCACAGCGCCGCACGTTCTGGGCTGCGGTAAAATAAAAACGGCATTGTTCACCCACAAAGGCCTGGAGGCCACTGTAAACTAGGTCAGATAATTCAAGAAGATGGTTTAACTCCAGGAATCCCCCAAGACAGAAAAACACAGGAGCTGTTTATCTAGCCAGTCCCTTCTCTCCTTCCCACATTCGATCGGCAAAGACGAACTCGTGTGGCAGGGGCGCGTCGCCCGCTTCTCCTGCCCCCAGCCCCGGCTGACGGCACGCGGCCACCTCGCGATAGAGGCACAGAGAGAAGCAGAGCCTGCCTCCCCTCTGCTCTGTGGGACACTCGCCGTTCTCCACCGTAAAACGTGTGAAGCGAAACAGTTAGCTGCAGGCTGTTACATTTCACATGGTTAAAGAGCTACATGTGAAATTCAGATTTCCCTTTTTGTGACTCAGGTTGGAAAGACAAGGTCTGGGAAGGACTGCTGTTCAGGCAGAACTTTCTGGAGTTAGGGCTGCCTGGCGCCTGCTTCCCCTTCGCACAGGACTGTTGAGCACAGGTGCCCCCGCGGCCCCAGCCCACTGGCTTTCCTCGTAGAGAATGCAGACGTTTGTGATGACCCGGGTGCGGAACATCTGTCATCGCAAAACGAACTTGGCACTTGGTTCGCGAGGCGCTAGCTGGCTTTCCTGTGTGTCTGCCGTTGTGCAGGGAACCCCTCACATGACATAAAGGAGGGGTTGTCCCCCCCGGCACGGGGAACACCCCTGTCGCATGGCATGCCCGAAAGTGTTGGCCCCCTCAGACGCGGGAAGCTATGCGGAGCCGCACAAGGGGTGAGCCGGCTCTCCCGGCCGCACCGGGCTGCGCTGCGGGCTTGGAGCAGGTTTGCTCGGGAGAGTGTTTGGTCGGGTCCTTGACTGCCTCCCTGTGATCGTGCGGCACTGAACTTGGGAGGCTGGATCCCTGTTCCTTCAGGCAGGTGGGTGGTTTTGGAGTGAGCTCTTCCTACCTACGATTTGTATTTGAGATCATCTCTGCGGGACTTGCTTTCCGACATGGACCCCGAACCCCAGCATCCATCATTTGCTCCGATAACCTTATCTCTGCAGACCAGCTTGAAGGCCCTGTCTTGTCAGCCCACGACCCTGGGCCATGCTTGCTGGCCTCTCAGCCTCTCCTCGGCCACCAGGTAGCCCACATGCCTTGCTGGGTTGTCCACGCTGTGGTGGGCTGTGCCGCATACCCTCCTCCGAGAGGTCAAAGCGAGTCCCGCCTAATGTGGTTTGGAACCAGATGGGGAGGGCCTCGTGATGCAAGAAGAGCAGAGAGTGGCTCATGCAGGGGCTCTCTGGAGAAGCCCAGGGTCTCCGGGGACGGGTCCTGCTGAGTCAGGCCACGAGTGAGCCCTGTCGCCCAGTGGCATCTTTTGCTATGGTAACCTTGGAATTGAAGTGGTGGTACAGGAGGGTGCTGGTCGCATGGAGATGTATGAATTGGCAGGACATGTGTCACTCCACTGTAGCACCAGGGACTAGACCTGCACCTACTTCTCCAGTCTGAAGTGTGGGGAGGGAGCCAACGACCTGCATCCTGTGTGTGTGTCGCTTTTTAGAAGTTGGTGATCAGAAAAGACCAGAGGGGTCAACTCCTCATCTGTGGTCGGCCTGGCAGTTGGGGGGCAGTGGCCATTAACAGTGCAGGGTCCAGGTTGAGGGGCTCAGAGAGGAAGGAGGCCCTCCCTTCAGGCTGGCATTGCTGGCCGAAGCTGGTTCCTGGTCAGGCTGGGGAAATGATGTTTTTCTACCTCCCTCTCCAGATGAGTATCTCCTGAAGAGGTTGTGCCTTCTGAGGTCATCCAGGTTGCACAGTAAACATCCTGGGAGGTGAGGAGCAAATGCCAGTTAATCCGGTGTGTGTGTGGTGCCCTGGGGGCTGGGTTATTGCAACAGAAACCCTGACTGGCTCTTGCCCAGCCCCATTCCTTCCTTACAAATGACATCTCTGCCAAGTTCCTTCATTTCTCATCGCTGTGGCTCATTCCTCGTTGATGTATCTTTAAACAAGGAGCATGGGCCTAATGGAAAAATCATCCTTCAGGGTGGCCCGTGGCCCTTCCTGGGTCAGGGACCCCAAGCACAGGGCAGGGAGCCTCCCTGCTCCGTGACCCACCTGCCCACAACCTGAGTTTCAGCTCACTTGGCTCTGAGTGGGCGAAGCTCAGCTGCCAGCCTGGGAGATGCAGGCAGTGTGCAGGCCACCTCGGGGGTGTTCCCTTTCCCCTGGCCGGTCCTGTTCCTAAAGCCAAAACTCATCTTTCTTTAACGGTATTAATCCTGAGATTGAGGGGAAATGCAGTGTCATCCTGAAACCCTCTCCGACCCTCCTTTCTGGGGCTATCTGGTCACTGCTGAGCCCACGCTTGGGTGGACATGAGCAAGGCCAGTCCTGACAAAGCGTCTCAGGTCTCTGTAGCCTGGGGAAGGCCGTGCAGGGCCTACAGTGCCCTCTGCCGGCCGAGGGGCCCCATCGCTGGCGCCCAGCCGCCTCTGGGTGGGCCTGCTCCCCAGAAGGCCTGCAATGGGAGACAGTCCACTTCACTCCGGCTTTGCGAGCGTGCCCTGGCACGTGGATTGTGCCCTGGCACGTGGATTTCAGACTGAACCCTGTCAAGGGACAAATGGGCCGGGGTCTCACAAGGGCAGCACAGCAGTGTGTCTCCAGGAAGATGGTGGGTGAGTCGGGGCCTCCCAGGCAGGAAATCAAGGGCAGATGTCTTCAAAAGCCAACAGTAAGGTCTTTAAAAATTTAAGATCTCTTCACTGCTATGTGTTTGATAACCAGCTAATTCCAGTAATTGTCTTTAGACATCTGAATATAAGCACAATTCGTATATATTAGAGTAAGCCAAATAATGCAAAGTTGCCTCAGAAATGTTGTCTTCTCTGCTACACACACACACACACACACACACACTCACACTCATTCACACACTCACACTCACTCACTCCCCACAGACTACGCATTTGAAAGTTTAAGACAAGTTTATCATGTAACCTCCCGACACCTGTCAGCTAACCGGTGGCTCCTGCCCTCCACTGCCTCCCAGGTCCACGCCCTTAGTGGCCATCACTTACGCATACTTGTACTCCACACTGGCCCACAGCAGATGCGTGTGGCTGCACGGTCATACCACGGGCTGCAGACGTCACCCTCAGTCACCCTCGGGGCCCTGGAGTGACCCACCATGGCGGAAGCCCTTCTGCAGGCATTTAGTGAGAACTTTCTGGCGTTCACTTTTACTCGCTCAAATGTAAATACAAAGGTCTCTTACACTCAGGATAGGACAGAAGATAAGCTGTTAGGTCAGGATGGAACTCCCTCTGTCCACCTAGAACATGAGGTTGGTCTTAGTCCCCTTCACCCTGTCCAGCCAGACATCTCCACTGCAGTTCAAAATTGTTTTGACAAAGGAGGTGGTAAAAGGGTCAGAACATGGGGAAAGGAGAAGTGGAGGCGTTTTTCCTAGAATTCCTCAATCACGGTACAGTGGAAATGAAAGAAGTCATTTACACCCTAAATGGAATGAAAAAGTTTGAGTTTATCCTTTTAGTTCATTCTCAAAGAAAACTTGACTAAAGTTGAGTACATTTCTTTCTGAAGCATATTTGTCCGGCAAGTGCTTTAAAAATGTGTGAAGATTCTCAACACAGGAGCATCGCGTTTCCTTCAGCATCCGAAGACCGGCGCTGAATTTTCATTGTGACACAAGTGAAACACCCGGCTAGGAAAGCCGGCCGCGGTTTCCGCCCAGATGAACTGCTGAGAACGCTTCGTCCTGCGTTTAACCGCAGGAGACGTAGGTCTGTGTGCTCGCACAAACCTCGCCCAAGCAGAAGCATTCACGCCTGGCGTTGGCCAGGTGGACCTGTGCTGACCACACTTGGACTGTCTGTGTCCTTCTGAGCAGGACACTGTGCTGCGTCGGCCTGGGCAGATCAGAGAGTGCGGCCCCTGGGACAGATGGAGGGCGTGTGACTGGGGTGTGACCTTGCCACCCTAGGGTTGGACTGCTGGGCACTCCCTGGAGAAAGATGAACGGTTCTGCTCCCAAGACTTGCCGAGTGACGGACAGGACAGGCTCTGGGAACCAGAATGATGCTTCAGTGTGTACAGAAGGGTCCTGTGGGGTGGGGGTGGGGGGCTGTGGGAATGGGAGACTTCCCTATACCTCTTCACGCTACTCGATAACTGAAGCATGTGTTTCACCTTGTCACCAAAAAGAAAGGAAGAAGAAAAGAAAGATGCCCAAAAGCTCCTTGAGAAAATAATTAAGTAGTAGTAGCTTTGGGGTTTGTACAAAATTGACTTCAGTAAGCTCATTTCCACGAAAGTGTCATTCCCTCTATGTGTCATTTTCTTCTTTAAAGTGAAGGTTCTAGTACTTTTGGTATTCGTGGTAGTTTTACGTCCATTCTTTGGCCACAGCCTCGGCCAGCGTTTTTCCCTCGGATGCCCGGCCCGTGTAGAGCATTTACTTCGTTGTGTCTGGACTTTAATTTGGTTCTTCAGGTAACAGTTACGAAACAAAACCCAGATCACCTGTTCAGAGGATCCTCCCCAGCTGTCCTCTAAGAAAGGACTTCGGTGTTCCAGTTTGGCTTCTGAAGGTTCTGGAAGAGGTTCTGTGGAGGGAGCCCGCAGGCCTATGGCTTTATTTGGGACTGGACTCAGAGAGGGCTTTCTGAGCGTGGGGCCGGGGGCGTCCCTGGGCAGGAGGGTGGCTCCCGGGGAGGGTAAGAAGAGCAGGTGTTGTCACTAGGTGTCAGCCCTGCCGCACAGGTAGGTCGTCCCTGTAGCAAGCTGTCTTTGGGAGTGGCTCTCTGTCCGGGCCAGGCCTGCTGTCTAAATCCGTTTCCGTAATTAAGGGGGAGACAGGAGTTCTTCCTGAGTCTGCTGGGTCTTCGTTGCCTGCAGCGCTCCACAACCCACAGGCCAGGTGACACACTAATGGGACGGCATCGTCTGCTCCCGTTCACCCGCCTGTTCTCATCTAATCCTCGCAGCCACTGTCCCCCATTGTACAGACACGGAGCCTGCTTATCCACGCTCAGCCTGCAAGCAGGTTCTAGAACTTTCTTCCCACCTGCCACACCACCACGGCCGTGGTTTGATGTAGTAACAGTTTCAGCAAAAGTAGGAGAAGGTAACACAGTGCCCCCCTTTCTTCTCTGCATGTATCCTTCTTTATTTGTGGTTAAATGTTGAGTAGACGGTCAGTCGCTGGTGGTGACGGTAGGTTCGGTGGAGAGCGCTCGACTCTGAGGAGTGCCTGTCCCTGTCATCTGGAAGAGGGTCATGTTCATTAAGCCCTCGTAAACAGCTTGCTCCTGCGGAGGATGCAAATGTCACACTGCATACACCCTTCCAAAGGAATGCTGTCGGGGGGCTCCGGAAGCCACGTGAAATCAGTGGTCACTGCCGTGAAGGCCAAACCAGACTCGGCCTGGTGGCCCTGCGACTCTGAATTCGCTGTCAGCATGCCTGTCTGAAACAGGGGTGGGCGCCACAGCTGGAAGGGACCCCGCAGAAGGGCCAGCGTAGAGAGTGCTACCGCCCCCCACCTCCCACAAAAGCCAAGCTTGGAAGTCGTTGCTTTTCTAAAAGCGAAGTTTTTTCTACATAATAGGACACAGTTTCTGTAAGCTGATGCCTGATTTCCTTTGATTGCATAACTGAGATTCTCCTTATCAATTTTTCAGGAAGCCATCTAATTATACAAATTAAAATTCAAAGGAAAGCAGAAAGAATGATTACGCCTCACTCGGGAATCAGAGAAGGGTGTGAAACCCATCTCGCCTCAGATGATGCTGCTGTCATTTCTCATCTCAGGCACTTCACAAATATTAACTAATTAATCCTCTCGGCCCTCCGATGAGGCGGCTGAGGGGGCGCGCTGGCCTCTCGGCCGAGGCGGGAGGGGCCGCGTTGCAGTGTGACCACCAGAGAGCGGGCGGAGACAGCCATCCGGGGTGCTGCCCCTCGTCTGCGTGCTTCTCTCTCCTGAGGATGGCCAGAGTGAGGACCACCCCCACCCCTGCCTAGCCCTTCGCCTGGTTGCCTTTCCAAAAGTCCAGCAAAACCAGAATTTAAAAACTAGGTCCTCTCCATCCACCCAGACCCCCTTGGGGGTGACCCAGCTGGCTTTAGACTGGCCGGCACCTCAGCCAGTACGGTCGTCCCAGGCGTGGGCGACGCCCCAGGTTTGCAAAGGGTTTGGGACCTCTTGGACGTTGCATTAATTATTCAGGTGTGATTAGAAATTGTGCTTTTGCCTACTGCTTTTTTTAAAAAATCACATAATTATTGCCATAAATCTTTGGGGTGCATTTTCAACCTCGTTGCTGGGAAATTAGCCATTAACTACCAGGAAGTGGCCTACCTTTCCACAGTCAGACCTGCGTTCCGACCTTTGATGGAGTACCTCCCATCGTTCTGTATAATTGATGGCCGCCCGTAATAGGCCTCATCGTTAACCCCGGGGCCCCACTTTTGTCTCCTGCGCGCCCCCCCCCCCCATTTGCTGGATAACCAAGGACGCGTGCACATGTGTTAAAATACGACTGCAGCATTGTGTCGAAAGCTAGGACACGGAGGGTTGCAGGTGAATGATTTGCTGCCTCGGCTGGTACGTTAGGTGAGCAGGAAATGAGAGCGGAGTATCCCAACCCACACAGCCCTGGACCGCCTCCCCACACCAACGGGGCGGGAATGTCGGACCCTGCCCCTCTCCTGCCTCCACCATTCTCCTGAAACAGTGGCTGTGGGACAGTTGCCACTCCCCAGCCTGGATGCTGCCCTTCCCGATGCCATCTGTGGCTCCCTCCGGATGCAAGGAAGGTTCTGGAAGGTGTCACTGGGCAAACACTGCTTAGGTTGTATGTGGCTTCCTGACCCCGGAGGGGTGGATTTGGAAGGTTTTGGAATCCACCTAAGAGGGGGCCCATCCTAGTATCCACGTCTTAGCATAGGTGCACCGGGGACCTGCTCCCTGAGTGTCCTGTTGGCCTGGGAGCCTGCCTCCTTGTGGCCCTGCCCTCAGTGGGTCACAGAAATACAAGGCAGGCCCAGCCGGCTTGGTCTCTGGCGTTGGGGTACACATTACTCCCATTTGGGTTGGTTGGTAACTGGCATTTACAGCCCTAAAGTTAAAAGCAAGAGACCCAGTTGCTGCCGTTGAGCGCTTTCAGCAACGAATGACAATGGTCTTGTTGGTGTTCACTTCCTGTTACAAGACGGGCAGGCGATTGGGACAATGGCCTTGGAGCAACTCCATCTCCCAGTGTCTGAGGGAGAAAAGCAAGTGCCTGGCTGGCAGGTCCCCTTGCAGAAAGTGGCAGCAAAGTCCTGACTGACCTGTTGTCCTGTGTCCCCAGGGTGTCCAGAGAGTAAGGATTCTTTTCTCCTTGTTTCAGGGTTTATGGTGGCGTAATGCCCACAGACGTTCCCCTAAGTTCTTAGAGGACCGCTTTGCCTTTTGAATCAGAGAGTTGCAAAGTTCGATAAAGAATGGCCCTTGTGGATAAGCACAAAGTCAAGCGACAGCGATTGGACAGAATTTGTGAAGGTAAGAGCCAGCGTGATTGGCGGTTTTTACCCAAAGCCACCGAGTCCCGCCCTGGAATCCTAGACCCGCTCACCTGTCCGGAACTGGTTGCCTGTTCAGGAACTGGTTGCCTGTTCAGGAACTGGTTGCCTGTTCAGACCGTGTGTGCCACACCCCCACCCTCCAGCCCAGGCCTCGGGCCACCGTCAGGCACCCTCTGCCAGTGCCTGAGCCTTGTGGTCAGTAGGCCTGACCTTCACAGAGGCAAGGCCTGACTTCCAGGGTAGGGGTGGGGCTAGCAGCAGAGTTGGGGAGGGAAGCAGGCCCCACCCAAGGTCCTTTTGTTCCACTTGCCCGAGACCCTTTTGCATATGAAAGGCGTTGTATATTAGGACCATCTTTTTTTTACTTCCTGGAGTTTCCGGACGTCTCTGTTTTGAATTAAGATATGCACAAGGGTGAATTCCCTGGTCCTCCTGAAGAGCCCAGCGTTGGCCCCTTGTGCTGTGTTCACATTCCTGGTACCTTTGAAAATGTCTGGAAGTGTTTTATTCATGAAAGGGAAAATAAACACAATTACAATCTAATGGAAACCTGGGGACAAAGCTCTAACATGTTGATTAAGCACCATCCTCTCCTAATTAGGGCGTGAGGGGTCCTGGGCTTTGAGGGAAGGGCTCCGAGCCAGCCGTCCCCCCTGCTGCAGGGCTGGACTGGGCTCAGTGTGGCTCAGCGTGGCCTGGTGACTTCACGGCTGGATTCGTCACAGACGTCATGGAGGGGAGTTGGCCCACTAATTTGGGGACAGGAATGCATGTCCCACCAGCTGTCCATATGGAATTGTTTGTTCTTTGAGGAGATGTGGCCCAGGCCACGTGGGTGGAGACATCAAAGCCGCGTTCTGCTGTGTGACTGCACGGCCTGCCAGGGCCCCATGCTGCGGGGATATGAGGGCGCCGACTGTCCCCATGCCCTGTGCTCAGTGTGAGGGTGTTGACATTTAAGGATTATTATTTAAATAAACACTTAAAAACTGTCAGCCCGATAGAAAGACAGACAGACCACTACAGTGGACACACATTTGTTTCCTTTCTGTAGATACACAGAGGTACGTACACGTGGGTGGGTGGACGGATGGACTTTTCCAGAACCATCTGAAAGATGGTCATAGGTGCCACGACTTACTCTGAAGTGCCTGTGGTATATTTCTCCTTTTAGGGTCCCTTCCTATGTGAACACAACACCGTGATCACCCCCCAGGGAACAAAACCTTGTTACAGTATCGTCTGACTTGGACCACACGTTCACACACTCCCCCGTGCACCTGGTCTAGCTGGTCTGTCCGCCAGCGCGGACACCAGCGAGGGACACACGTTGCATTTAACTGTCATGTGCCTTTGGTCTCCTTTGTCTAAAACGATCCCCTCGCATTTTTTACTTTCAAAAGCATCGGCATCGTGAAAGGGCCCCGGCCAATTGGTTTGTACGGTGTCCCTTACCCTGGGATCACCTGGGTGGGTGGGATTTTACTTTTGCTCTGCAGTGGAGGGGAGGGGGTCCCCTGTCCCAGAAAGCCCTAGTGGTGTCAGCGTTCCAGGGTTAGTATCAGGAATGCCTGCAGGCTGATTCTGCCCCCTCCACCCCCATGCTTATCTGGAGGTACAGTGACCTTTCCTGTTTCCAGGGCTGTCGGCCAGGGCAAACCCCTGAGGGTCCCTTCAGACCCTCTCTCCCAAGTGTGGTTCACACTCTCCCTTTTTTTATCACAGAACTTTCAGTATCACCTTGATCCACAAAGAGTGTCCCTCGGCCGGTGGCAGTTACACATTTTTTAATACAGACAGCCAAAATCAGTGACTCAGGCGTGACTTAAACACCCACGAGCACGGACATCGGTTTCATAAGCATAACTGCCATCAAAAGTAAGGCGCGTCTTGCCCTTACAAGCTGACTGAGCACCTTGCGTAGGTCGGGGCAGATGGTGCCCACTTGTCTGGTGCGCCCCAGACCCCAGGCAGCCTGCGTGCCGTTCTTTATTTGGTTATTTCTTCCCGAAGGCCTCACACACCCAGGGGCCTGGCTGTGCCTTCTCACCTCTCTCTGCTCTGTAAACCTAACTGGCTAACTGCTCTGGAATGTTCTCCGCCGAAGTCCGATTTTCCCCTCCCACCCCTGCGAGCCCCTGGCTGTGGGGTCCCGTGCCAGACGAGCCTCTCACACACACCGTGGTCCCATGCTAACCCTCCCCCCACTCTCAAATGAAGCCTTGTGTTCCGACCCCGCCAGCCTGGTGGGACCTGCGCGTCATCCTTGCACAGGTGCTGCTTCCAGAACGCCGCCCTGAGACCTTCCCCACCAGCCCCAGGGCCTCCGCCGCCACCTCGTGCCCCATTCCTAGTTGCTCTTCCTGCTGCAGCCCCCTCCGATCCCAGGAAAGAAGACAGGACAGAGTGCCATCCTCCCTGTGTGCCCAGAATCTGACCCGGGCTCCGCCTTCGATCCCCGGGTGTTTGTGCTCGAGATGGAGGCACAGCACAGAGTGTAGCTTTGCTTTTCTCACCAGCCGAAGTCCCTGGGACTCGGTCCAGACCAGTTGGAATAACGGTCTCGCGAGCCCACGTAAAAGCCAGATTTTCATTGTTTTCAAAGTAACTCTCCTGTGTTCATACGCAGAATTGGTTCTCGATTCTTCTCGAGGCCCAGCGTCCCACTGTCCTCGAGAGCTGCCGTGTGAGAATTACTGGGGAACGGCAGCCAGATTGCAAGCCTCCCCTCTTTGGTGTGCAGTTCAGGCCTCGGTTTTCGCCTCTGCTCGGGTGTTTGCTGCCATAACTGACACGTGATGCGTCCGCGAACGGCAGCCGTCGGAGTGTTAATGTGTCGCCACATCACGGCGGGGCTGGTTCGATTCGCCCCAAGTATTCGTCGGTCAGAGGGGAGGGCTCGCTGTGGCTCGCGTCGCAGAAGTGACTCGGAAACGCCCTGGGCTTGTAGAACTGTGATACAGCAGTGGCTGCGTGGAGGACTTTTTGTTAGAGCGTCGCACTGGGGGTTATGGTGGAAGAAATCGCTGAACGCCAAGCCTTGCTGTGGCTATCGAGAATATAGCGTGGGAAAAAGAGCTTTCGTGTTACTTCACTTTGTTCGAAAGCCTCGTGTACGTGGGAAAAATGGTCCTGAGCATTGAATCAGCTGAGCTGTGGTAAGCCCCCCTCATAACAGCACAGGAAGAGGAAGGGGTGGGGACCTCTTTGTAAATAAACAGCTGCCTTCAGCATTCTTTCTCCCCCCCCCCCAAGCCCCCCCGGGATGTACTCCTGAGCACAGAGGTGAGACGGATGGGCATGGGGAGAGTGGACGTCACCTGCTGTCTGTTACTCACACAGACGGTTATAAAGTCTGGGACTCTTTCTACATCAGCTCTGTCACCGAGAATGAGAAGTGTCAGAAAATGCCACGCGAGTGAGGTAGAAGACTTATCCCATGTTGTGCTGCTCTTAATGGGATGAGCTTGTCACTGTGACATTCTGTGTCAGTGGGAACGTTCCACCAAGGAAGTTTACTGGTGGTCCCAGAATGTTCCAGAAGCAAAGGCATCTAAGAGCTTTCGGGTTGCTGAGGTGGCCCTTGGTGGCTGACTCACGCACACCCGTCGGAGTCCACGGAGCGGAGGGCTGACCTGAGTTTCCCCGTGGGAGGAGCGTAGCCCACAGACCGGGGCCTGAATCGCTTTGCCTTTTATCTGTATGTCGTTCTGCTTTTTCCCCTCTTTAAAAAACAATGCAATATAAAATCACTACTGGTTTTGATTTTTGCAACGCTTGTTATAAAGAAACAGTGTTAAGGTTGGCCAAGTAGTCTGCAATCATTTGTAATAAATATTTCTAAATAGTCCCAAAATGTGGGTTTTTTAAATAGGATTCATAATGTTGCTATACGTTATAATTACATGTTTGGCTCAGGCAATTATCCACATTTCCAGTAATTATGTGATTAGTGATCATTTGCATTAGCTATGTAAATATACAATAGTCAGCTAGACAACGCCATCGTGTAAGCGAGTACCCTGGGAAAGCAGGGTGCTTGTGTACATAGAAGACCAGTAAAGGGAGGGAGGATGGATGGTCACGATGAAGCTTCGTGGAAGTGACTGGCAAAGGATAGCAACCCATGTTTTGCCTTGACCTGGTCATGGTTTTAAGATGAATTGGGAGCGGCAGACCCTCACTCTCTGCAGGTGACAATCCGGTGGAACGTTCTGTTAATTCCCTGCTGTTAATCGTGGGGACCGTGCATGTGTCGGCGCGCTGATGGGCTCTGATGGCCTGTTTGTAAGCCCGCCAGGATGGTGAGAGCCACACATCCGCACCGCCCCGTCCCCAACCACGGCGGCTGGGGCGAGGCATGTTCCGTCGGGGCCTGGCCGGGCTGCGGGGCTCATCCTGTCTTGGTTTTGTGGGGCTGCGCTCCCCCCACAGGAAGTGGGTCGCCCGCTGTACCAGGCTGGCAGCGTCAAACCCCACACCGCCCGGCTTGTCTTCCCCGCCTGCTGTGTGTTGCCCCTCGATCACTGCACCTCCAAGGACAGAGCGTCTGCCCTTCGGGGCTCATAAACTCCCTCCAGGAACCAGGGTTCCGATGCAGCCAGGCCAGGGCTCCTTCATCAGCATAGGTCCGAGGTAGCACAGCCCTCCTGGCTTTGGATAGCCACAGGCCTGCAAGGAGTGTCCCACACACTATCGTGGTGCCAGGGCCCGGGTGCATCCTGCACAGTTCAGCCTAACTGCAGACGTGGGGTGACTGTGAAACCAGAACCCCAGGATTGCTGCTGGCCTCCTGTCCTCGCTCTCCTTCAGAACCTGCTGTTTCTGACTGGTTGGTGCCCATCCGCCAGACGGCCCTGGTGAGCACCCGGGACCCGGATGCGATCTTGCCAGGAAAACTCAGCTCTTGGGCGAGCCCTCCTCTCTGGGGCGGCCTCTGGCGGCTCTTGGAGATTCGAGCTCCCCGTAGCTTGGCACCGCCAGCTGGGCGGCAGAGTGGGCGGCAGGGAGATGGGTCTGCGTGTCCACGTGCTCCTGCGTGCAGGGATCCCCACGCTTCCTGTTCCCCGTGCTGTTACCAGCTCGTGGCAGGGGCTGCAGTGTCCACCATGTTCGTTTCCCACATCCCAGCTGCAGAGCTGTAAGTGCCAGAGGGACCTGCCTTCCCCCTCGCACCCCAAGCAGGGGTGTCATCGGTCCTGCACATCGTGCAGGAGGCCTTTGCAGCCTGTGACTGTAGCTGGAGCTGCACAGCAGGCCAAGCTGCGTTGCGGGGCTCAGGGGCTGCTGCTGTCTCACCTCCTGTCTGTGTGCAGACGGGCCCTGGCACGCGGTGACGTGATTGCTTCAGGGTGCGTGGGGGCTTCCTGGGGGCGTGCACACCCCTCTCGTCATGTTCCCCCGTCACGCTGTGCACTCCTCAAGGGCAAAGGCCGGCTGTCGCCATCAAGCCCCACACAGCGTGGTACTCGGCAGTTCACTTTAAAACCTGGGTGTCAAACAAATGGGCATTCAGTGCCTGGAGCAAGGACGTGGCAGGAGGGACAAGAGGGACAGACAGGGCTCCATCACCCAGAGCGAGGAAACCATGGGCGGTGTGCAGACCGCTGCATTCCCCGCATTCTTTGGGAGTGCTCCCACCTTGCCGGGTGGCAGATTTCTTTGCACCTGGAGTGACAGATGGTGAACTGAGGAAGTTTCCTGGAGGTGGGTTATTTGAACTGGACACTGATGGTTGGAAGTTATTCTGGAATGTTCTACAGCCAATACAGATAAGAGACATCAAACATGGAGTGTGATGCCTGAGGAGTGGCAGTGTCGGAGGCGGGGGGGGGGGGTCCCCTGAGAAGTGGAGATTTTGCAGGAAGAGCTCTAATTGGAGGCTCTTCTAGGGAGGAAGGCAGCACCTGTGCCAGGTGCCGTGAGGGGCTGTGCTCAGCCTCCCTGGGAGGTTTTGTCCCAGGGCTTACCCAGGCCCTCAGTCCCGGCTGGGGTCCCAGGTGACACTTCCTGCTTTGCTGTCTTTGAAAACACGCCGTAAAAGAGAGGGGACTTTTTACCCCGTGATGGCTGGGAATCAACCCTGACTTCTGGGGCACGGTTCATGAAGTTTGGGAATCTAGCCCAGAAGTCGAGTCAGGTCTGGAGCCACACACAAGCCTCTGTATTTCACTTAAAATGGTTAAATCTTGAGTTATGAGAGGGCGGGGTCTGTTTTAGTGCAGCTGATCATAAGGCTTGGTTTGTGGGTTGCAAAGCTGCACCTCAGGGCTTGGGTCTCCTTTCGGGGGTTCCCTGATGACCCTCAGCCTCCGTGCCTTGGGCTCGGAGTTTGGGAGCACACAGTGTGCACCCCAGGGTGTTTGATGACTGAAACGACGTACGGAAAATTCTGCCGATTCTCCCTGTGTACTCACATCATTCAGACAAAGCCTGCCTTAAAACCCTGCCACATGTTTGTGACTGTGCCCGTGGACCTGGGGGGTGTTTCCCCACCTCTGATTTAGATGGTCTGGATGAGTTACTTCAGGTAGGGGACACTGAAGAAACAGGAGGAAAGAAAACTTTCTAAGGCAGAAGGCTGTTTTTAAACATAAATTCTAAAATAACTTGAGAGAAACGAACAACACAGCCTCTACACATTTCAGAGTCGGAAGTGGGGACTATTTTGGGGCATCTTTGCCAGAAAACTGTGTAACCCACTAACCCCAGCAATGTCCCCGTGAGAGATGCCACCTGTAGGAGGCTTCAGCCTGAGCTCATCTGGCACCAGGAAGCATCCCGGGGGGGGGGGGGGGGTATAACTTCCACCTTCGCTTCAGAGCTGCTGGGGTCTCGTGACCCCTGGGACTGGAGGAGGGGGAGGACCAGGAAGCCCCAGCCAGTGATGTCTGTCACACGAGAGGCTGGCCACGCAGCGTCCCACGGTCATGCACGGCTGCCTCCCGAGAACGAACAAGCGTGTAGTGCCCCCAGGCGGGCAGGAGACTGCCAGTGAGACCCAGGGGCCTGCTTGCGAGTCCGGACTTTAGGTTTCGCCAGTTGCACCTTATACCTGACCTTTTTCTTGGCCTTGACCCCGGAGCAGCACTTCTAGTTCACATTCGTTTCAAGAGCTGTTCCAGGTCTTTGCGTTGATCAGAACGTGACGTGGTCGTGGGTGGTCTGCTCCAGGGAGGGACGGGTCAGTGGTCATCCCCCTCCTCAATGTCCCCTGCTCTTCTGGAACCGGCTGGGCCCATCCCTCCGTCGCCCCGGGGGTGAACTGGCTCCCTCTGACGCCTCAGGGGGTACCACCGGAGGCGGCCATACGGATGATTGTGTTGTCACCTTCCCCCTGGGTCTGGCCTGCGGGAGAATCGGGCTGTTCTCAGAAGACGGCTTTTCACTTACACAGCCTCCCGCACGGAGCGTCCTTGCGGGGTGAAAAGGCTGCGTCTGTGCGGCGCGTCACTCCCGCAAATGGGTCCCCTCTTTGTTAAGTCCACAGGAAAGCAGCAGCCCTTGCTGGGAAGAGCTGCGCTCTGCTTAACAAAGAGCCAGCGAGCCAGGGTGCCGAGAAGGGTGCCTGCAGGTCCAGGTGTCCCTGCGAACACAGGACAACACGTCGGGGGGGCGGGCCGCAGAGCCAAGGCTGCGGGGGCCAGGGTGGCCTCTGGGGGGGTCAGGGCGGAAGCAACTGAAAAGGGCCATGGGGCCTCCTGGTCCTCCGGCGCTGCCGCCCTGGGCCCCGGCCCTGCTGCCCTCCGGAGCGACCGGGTGCACATCCTTCCAGATAGCCCTGCACCCCACTGGAGAACTTGAACTGGAAGCTGGAATTACGGAAGCGGCGCGAGTCACCCCGAGCTCCCCCCGCAGACTGCTCTGGATGTCCGTCCGCACGGGCGCCACGTGCTGTCATGCATTTTGGTTACAAGAACGAAGGTGACGGAAATGTGACGATGGCGTCGTGCTGAGGCTGGGGGCCCAGTGCACCCCATTTTGAGGGGCTGGAGCGATCGTCTGTTTAGGGAGTTAACTTTGTGATCCTCAGGTACTTCACTTTGTAAGTGACATATTTAATATTTTGAGGTTTTGGAAATTTTAAGGAAGTAGCAGAAGTACTTCGTTGAAGAGGTTGGCTTTGGAGTTTAACCTGGGTCCTGTGCCCCGTGGCCTTGAGCAAAGGGTCCCCCCGTCCATCCTCTCTGTCCCCAGCATCTGGGTGGTGACGTAACTACCTGTCTGTGGAGTCGTTTATGGCCAGGACACCCGGAACGGGGCCTGGTACATAGACATTCAACAAATGTTGTGGCCCTGTGTTACATTCCGTGTAAGGAAAACGTGTCGGACGTGGTGCGTGGGGATCACCTCCAAAGGGTCAGGGTGTCCATCCTGCCTGGCTAGACATGTCCTCCGGCCAGTGGTGGAAGGAGAGATGGCAGTGCCGGCAGCGCCCCGGCAGAACCCCCCCTGGGAGGCCTGCAAGGCCCCTGTTGGTCGAAAAACCCAAGGCTGGAAGAGGGGCGGTGGCCGCCGATGCGGGCCGGGGCTGCCCGAGCCAGCTGGGCGGTGTCTTTTCCCAGGCGAAGTGTGTCCACGCGAAGACGCTGCCCACCTGTCCCAGCCCTCCTCCCGGACGACGAGGGCCCGCCTCCCCGCAGCCCAGCCGAGCTGGGAGACGTCTGCTGTAACCAGATAGTGCTGTTTCCATTAGTTTGGGGTTCTGTTACGTTTTCCTGTCTTTTTTGATACAACTTCTAAGTGAACACGTCCTCGGCCGTTGGAGAGACGTGTAAATACTGTCGTGTGTGTGGCCGGGCCGCTTCCCCGCCTCCCGCCCGGCCTCTCAGCCCGTGACGTGAGCGTGCCAGCAGCACCACTGCAGGACCGGGCGCCCGCGGCTGGTGTCGCACGTGGAAACCCCGTGTTTGTCAGTGTGGCTGGCTTCCTTCTTGTCCTTTGCATGCAGCCTAGGAGGTGGTGTGTGGGCGGGGGAGGGAATTGGGGTCTCTCCGCCGCCTGCCAGGGTATTTTCCCTGGTAACTTGAGGCCTTGTTGACATTTCGGGGAGGATTCGGGTGGGGGACAGTGTTCAAATAATGGGCCGGTTGCTGGGCAGTCCGTTAGTGGTTACAGGTCCCTGGTTTGCGGGGACCAGCACTCTTTGGGGAATAGCGTTGGTTTAAACAGAGTTTGTCCCACAGTGTAATCAGTACGTCTTGATTGAACAGGACACGGAGAGGTGGCACAGGGCACCGCCCTTTTACATGCTTACATCACCGTGCACCCCTGGTTCCTAGAAACGCCTTTGTACCCCCTTGCTTCCCTCCTGGTAAATCTTCGCTATTTCTCTTTCAGTTGAAGGTTCCAGTCGTAGATTGAGAGAGACGTGGGAGAAGCAAAACGCTCCCAGGCTTAATGGTGTCGCAGGTACACGTTACCTCCCTTACGTGTCCTGAGCTTCCACAGCCCTGGCTTTTGGGTTGTGACACCTTCATCATGGGAACCCCGCAGGACCTGCAGCGTTAGTCTGCAATGCTGCTCTCGGGGTCTCTTCTATACGTCTGGGGTGGTCCTTCATGTTAACAGCTGTTGTCCCTGTGTTGGGGGACCCGAGTCCCTAGTGGGCTGTGGAAGACCTTAACCCACAGGAACACGAAACATCGTCCGCAAGATGTGAGCCAGCCCGAGGAGGCTGCCCCTGTGTTCTTCTCTCCAACGGACTTCAGGGAAGATGACCTTGGCATGCAGCCGCATCCCAGCCATGCTCCGTATAAGGTTCACGTTTAGTCCTTGACCTCTGCTGCGGTCTCAAAATGATCATTGCTGGGTCACATGCACAGGGTGCTGGGGTTTTGTTTGGTCCCCCACCCCACCCCACCGCATGAAGGGACCTGTGTTTTACAGCATCAAGGTCAAGGCTCCATTTGGACCCGAGCGATGTAACGCATCTGGCTCTTCGCCAGGGGGTCATCTCAGAACCCGATTTCAGTGCTGGCGAGGCATCAGCTGCAGGCCTGGCCTGGCCCATTTCCCAGGGCACCTCATGTTCTAGGACGATACAGGGGATTTTTTTTTTTGTCTTTTTATCCTGCCTGCCTGTTTGCATTTAATTTGTCCTTAGCCATGTGCGATGGATTAACATTTCATCGGGGTGGATTAAGATTGAATTGACAGTAAAGGGGTCCTTTTCTGTTTTCCTTGTGTCACTTTTAGGGGATGGGAGGCAGGGCTGGGGCGAGGCCCCTTCAGGAGGGGGAGGGAGGCAGAGCTCCCCCAAAAAGTCACCCTGGTGAGGACAAGGGTGGTGAGCCAGAGCTGCAGTGTGAAAATTATCCCCACTCACAGGTCAGGAGGCCTGGCTGGAGCTCAGTCTAGAGATGTCACGTGGAACAAAAGCTTTAGGGTTTTATTTAGCTCCTAATCCCCTTGCTGCGAGAGCTGAGGGCCCTGTGAGCCCCAGTGGGGCGGGGGCGGCCGCCTCAGGCAGCCTCCTTTCTGGGACTGAGAAGACAAGACCCGCCCGCCACCGCGACGTTCAGCGCGCACTGTGTTTTGTCTACTAAGGTTTCAAGGATGAATAATTCAGGCCATCCTTCGAAATAGGAAACCCGCAGTTGGTTGTTCCTGCGGTCTCGGAAGGGCCCGGATCCCGCCGGTCCGTGTTTGATGTATGTAATTGAAGATTTGCAAAGGAAGGCCTGTGCCTCCGCCCGGGCCGCCGTCGCCTGCTTCCCATGCCCGTGCCCAGCAGGCATGTCAGTGTGGGTCGTTCTCAGAGCTGGGATGCTGCCGGCTGGTACGAGGGCCCGTGGGAGATGGCGGAGGCTCCAGGCCGCAGTGGCTCCCTGACGGACGGAGGCGGACAGGGACCCTGGTACGAGCCGGCGCCCGACCTCTGCCGCGAGGCCTTCTACAGCTCCGTGGCTGGCAGGAAGAGCTCCGTCCCTGACTTCACCTTCTACGACAGCAGACAGGCCGTGATGTCTGCTCGGGGTGCCCTGCCACTGCGAGAGTACTACGGCGACCTGTCCGGGGCCTCCCGGGTGCCCAGAGAGCCGCGCCACTACCGGGACCCTGGGGTTGGCCGGCCACTGCCTGGCTATGGTGTGATCGGCAGCAGAATGACGTGGGAGCAAGTGCAAGGCCGGGCCCCTGCCCTGCAGGACACTGGTCACCTGTACCAGGACCCTGGAGGTAAAATGGTGGCTCCAGGGCAGCGGACGCAGAGCGGGGCCCCATCACCCGTGCACTATGCCGGGGAGCTGGCAGATGGCAGGCACAGGGTGGAAGCACCTGCCTACCCTACTGGCCAGATCTACAACGATGTCGGTGACAGGCCTGGGGATCCCACCTCCGTCAGGCAGGCAGCCCCCACCTGCCTAGTGGTGGACCCCACCGGGCCTGCGGCCTCCGAGGGTGGCCCGGGGGCAGTCCCAGGCGCTCTGAATCGAGGCTACGGGCAGGAAAGCATCCCCTCCAAGATGGCTTATGAGAACTGTGAGGCCGACCCGTCCGCCTACCAGGGGCCCGGGGGCAAGAGGAGCGTGCTGCCCGAGTTCCTGGCCCTCCTTCGGGCTGAGGGTGTGGCGGAGGCCACACTAGTGGCCCTGCTACAGCAGGGCTTCGACTCTCCAGCCGTCCTGGCCACGATGGAGGACGCGGACATCAAGTGTGTCGCCCCGAACCTGGGCCAGGCCCGCGTGCTGAGCCGCCTGGCCAGCAGCTGCAGGGCTGAGATGCAGCTACGGAGACAGGGCCGGGTGGGCGCCCTGCCCCGGGGGCGCTCCGGTAGCTTCAGCCACCGCAGCGAGCTCCACGGCAACGGGTCTCCTCTGCAGCCCCAGCCCGTGGGTCCCCTGCAGGCGGCGTCTCCCCGGGCTGGAGATGTGACTCGCCGCCCCTCCAGTGCACCATCGCAGCACCTCCTGGAGACAGCAGCTGCCTACTCTGCTCCTGGGGGCGGTGCCCAGGTCACCCACTTCCCCTCTAACTCTGGGTACAGCTCTCCCACCCCCTGTGCCCTGACAACGCGGCTGGGCCCCACGTACCCCCCGCAAGCTGGAGTGGCCTTGACCAACCCGGGCCCCGGGGTGTCCCTTCACCCGGGCCCCAGGACGGCCTACTCCACAGCGTACACAGTGCCCATGGAGCTGCTGAAGCGGGAGCGCAGCATGGCCGTGTCCCCCCTGCCCAGCCCCCACGGCAGCCCTCAGCTCCTGCGCAAGCCCGGGGTCCCCGTGGAGCCGTCTGCCCTGCTGCCAGCCAGCCAGAGTCTCCACGTGCCTCACTCGCCCTACCAGAAGGTGGCCCGGCGCACAGGGGCCCCCATCATCGTGTCTACCATGCTTGCTCCGGAACCAAGTAATGCACCCCCACCCCCTTCCTCACTTGGGCGGTTCAGGGGTCGGTGGGGGCAGAGGTTTGAGCACAGGACAGTGAATCCGCCCATTCTTGTTCTCCGGCCAAGGCTGGAGCGACCGGACCCACATCCCGACTCGCACACTGTCCCAGCCGGCCCATTGACACGGGCGCTCTTCGATGAAACAGTTTTGAGTCAGGCTGACCCACTGGGATGGTGTTGGCTTCCCTGGTTCTCTAGTTGATTTGTGGATTTCCCCTTCTGGTGATGAAACACTGCTGGGTTGTTTCTGGGAGGAACTCCGAAATCATCCCGAGCAGACCGACACCAGCAGCGCACGAGGGGTAGCGTTGGCGAAGCGGGGGCGTGTACCCAGCGCCTCCCGTAAGTGGCGCATCATTCATTCGCCACGAGAATTGCGTTGTAGCGTGCAAACGCACCTCCGAAGGGTCCGCCCGTGTCCGAGGCAGGATTCACCACCGTGGAGGTAAAAACGGCGCGTGTCCAACAAAGCAGGATGTTGGAATCCCTTAGAACTCCCCGTTTGAGAAACAGACTTAGTCTGGCATAGTGGAGAATACGGTTGGGAATTGTATTTCCAAGTTGAGGAAAATAGAGCAGGATCCTAGGTGGTTCTCATCAAGACAGGACACACGTATAATTTGCTACATGTGTTTCCTGGGGCATTGTGGATAAACTCCCAGGTGGACAGACATCCTCTGAGCAACGCTTAGAATTTTTACTTTAGAATCTTTACTGACAATTTAAGCTGTAAATTCATTTCCTTCCCTCTTGCCTCCCCAACATTTTAAAAATGGAATCCTTTTAGAATGATTTGTTTCCCTAAACAGCTAGGATGATGGGGTGGAGGTAGTGGCATGAAAGTCATGGTGGAAATACAATGTAGCTTTTTGAAAACACCCTTTAAACAGCTGCAGGTGGGTCCTGAGAACCACCTGACGTCACAACCCTGAGATCCTGCGCTTGGTTTCTCTCGCACATCGGTGGAGCTGGTGATAGTCTGACGACTCATATTCTGAAACGGTGATTTTTGCTTTGCAAGTTGACCTGCCAGCACTTTCCCATTTCCAAAAGGGAGACTGGGTGACCGTTGGGATTTTTCTGTTGTCTCTCATGATAGATTCTGGTTTTGTCTCATACATGGATTTGTTGTTTTTTTTTTTTTTTTTTAAGTCTGGTCATATAGTTTACCTGATTTATTTTTTTTAATCCATGCGTTAACAGGAGAAAAATCATCTCATTTTTCTGAGGGCCTGTGCCTTCTCCCTCAGTCAAACATTCTTTCTTTGCAGCCCACTAATTTGCATGGCGATGACATTTGTTGCTCCAGTAATTTCATCTGATAATGGCCGGGCTTGCAAAGCAGATCTGAAAACATATTCCTTAATTATGTGTTGCTAAGCAACGGGAGGGTTTGGTCATAATCACAGAAAGATTATCTCCCCGCTGAAGTCCTAGAAAGGTTTTGCTTAAGGGGGGAGGACCTGGGAAATTGCCTTATTTCCTTCTTTTTTCTGTGAATTTTGCACCGCCTTCTGATAAAAACCTTCACTGTTATTGGGGTGTGGGGTGAGGGATGTGATGCAAGTTGTTGGCCGTGTGATTGGTAACACAAGGCTTCGCGGAGCAAAGGATATCGATGTGTTTGGTCTGCATGGCGGCCAGCCAGGACTGCGGAAGTCTGTAGTCGGAAGTCAGCCAGCCCATGAATTTCTGTCAAACGATCTGTCCTGTAGCTGTTGTCTTCCTCCTCCTTCGTCCTCGGACCTTCAGTGTGCTGCTACAACCCTTCCCGGGCCGCGAGGCTGGGGCCCGGGGGTCAGAGCTCAGCCCCCCGGCAACTTCAAGCGTCCGCACGTGGCATTTTACGTGGCAGTCTTTGCAGAATCGGCGGCCAGATTCGATCTGCTGAACCTACTGCCGTGCTCCTGGAGAGTCCCTCGGCCCCTTGGGCCCCGAGAGGATAGCATTTACATTTAAGGAAAGCCCCGCTGACCCTCGCAACCTGAGCCTCGTGCCAGCGGCCCCCTGCCCTGAGCTGCCAAGCTGGGCTGACATGGGGGTGGCAGTCTTAAATCTAGCTGTGCCGCGGTCATTTGCGGCGCGACCAGCAGGAGGAGGTCTGCGTTTCGGTCTGGCCTAGCTCCATTGCCAGCTTGCGGGGGCGGGGGGCAGGGGCACAGGGAACGCCTCAGAAGGGGGTGCTCTTCTCTGCGTCTGGATAGGCAGCCCGTGTGTTTGCAGGGGCTTGGTGGTCTGTATGTGCCCGGCTTTATTTTTATGTGCTTTGGAAAGCGTTACGTACGTTTGTGTGGCTCGGTCCATGAACTACCTGCTGCATCCTGGCTGGCTTTCTTGGTGTCAATAACCAGGCGAGGAGGGTCCCCGGTGCAACCCACCAGCCCCACGTGAGGGGTATTATCTGCTGTTGCTCACACACTGACCCGGGTGACTGTGGCACAAGCTTAGAACCTTCCGGCAGCGGCTGTGACTGGCCATGCCCCCACCCCCATGTCACGTGCTGTCAACCGCAGCCAAGGATTTGCTGTCGCCAAGTCATCCCTGTGACAAATGGAGCAGGCACATCATGTAAGCGACAGTGCTGTGGCCATTTTCATATTTTTGTCCCAAAACACATCAGAGCACAGGCCACCACGGGCTCGGCTGGGGAGCAACCCTCGTGCTGAAAGGTTCAGGAGTGAGAAGTGCAGCCCCGGCCTACTCTCCTTCTGGGGTTTTCCCCCTTCCCTTTCAGCCATTTTTTCTGGATTCATTAGGTACATGGGGTCTCTAGGGGACGCTGCCCAAGGACCTCCAGGGCAGGACATGAGTGGTTCTATGGCCCTGAGCAGAAGCTGGTGTTATCACAGTATTGTCTGTCACCAGAGCAAGTCACCCACAAGGCCCTGTGTGATGTGCTGAAATTGTGTCCCTGGTTTCCACCAACGTGGGTGTGCGTGCACCTGGTCTCCGGGTAGGATGTCCCCCCCAGAAAACTCAGTCCCGTCATCGGAATCAGAGTAGAGCTCCGTTCGTCTTGGGCCCACCCACACCTGGTGACTCCACCGTGTCCTTGGCTTTCTTTGAAGACCTGTGTTGGGGGTACTGGTCTCCACGGTGCCAACCCTCAGACCATCAGGCTGGAGGGAGGCCAGAGACGGCCACCACCAGGCCTCCAAGGCACACTCCACCCCCAGCACAGTGCCAGCCCAAGAAAGGTGGGGTCTGGGGGCCATGACCCTGAGCTGGCCCTGGAGATAGCAGTGGCCTAACTTTGTCAAGGTCATGCAGCCTGACTAAGGGGGTGTACACAGCAGTAGAGAGTATGCCAGGGGGACGGCTGGCCAGGGCATGCCTTCCGAGCGACGACCACCAGCTCTGTGGATAGTGCGGGTGTGTGGGGCTGTCTCACTGACCCCATTTCTCAGCATTGTCCCAGCTCCTGCCGAGGGCTGCGTCCAGTAACACATGTTTGTCACAAGTGGAGGGGGCTCCATCCTGGTCTTCCAGCTTTGTAGCCTAGGGACGGGAAGGAGGGTCTGTCACTGAAACATCAAACACGGGCTGGTTTAGGGGTGCACATGGGGGCCCTCTGGGAGCCGGCATACTTGGGAAAGCACCTCTAAGGAGAGTACATGCACTGGCGGGGAAGGCTGGGGACAGAGCTGGGACAGAACCACTGTCCCAGCTGCAGGCCTGTGGTCAAGCCAAGGTCAGCTCGAGGGAAGCCATGCCCTTCGAGGGCCAGAGGTCCTGGCTGCTGCTCTGTGGCTCCTGGGGGCATCTCCTACATGTATGTTCTTGAAGAGGGCACACACCTCCATGGTCAAGAATGTCCGGCCTCATGGGACAGGGTCCTTCGTCCGGCAGAGCTGCCCTTTCCGAGGGAGCTGGGGAGGAGCCGTGCCCCTCCCAGGTGCTGACCGCCCAGTCTTTCCACGTAAAACACCCGAAACACGTCCGACGTCAGTAATACCGTCAGGCCTGCGTTTTGCTTTTGCACTTGGTCTTCCGGGCTGGCCGCTGAGTGTGTGTGTGGAGTGAAATGTCACTCTTTGGTTCATTGTCCTCTAACTTTGGGGTGTCCCCTTGGGGGCCATTTGCTCCTGGCCTCTGCGATTCAAAGCCCTGGATATGGCCGCTCCCCACCTGCCTGGGGTCCCCCACGATTCCTGCCTGCCCTGTGGTACCGCACCGGGTCGTTCTCACTGTTGACTTCTCTGTCGTAGAGCAGAAACAAGCTCTGCCGGTAAGTTTCTTACCCTTCAGTGCCTGGAAGAATTTGGGCCTTGGTCGTGTCCTTACAAGATTAAACCTAGAACCTGACCTTGGCAGTGCCCTGTGTTCTCATTGCTTTTACTGAGCTAAGTGGAGTTTCTCGGTTCCCTTACTGGGCTCCTGGACGAGGCTCGCACTCAGGAATCTCATTTCAGCCCAGGGACATAAGGGAGTTTAGCGCATGGCTCAGAAGTGTAGTCCGCTGTGTGTCATTAGGCAGGTATATCGAGTTCTCTGTTCCTGTTTCCATGTCTGTCACAGTAGTGTTTCTCTGGCCAAGAAAAAGGAGACGCCGACAGGCCCCTTCATCACATCACTGTCTCACGTGACCCTTGCTCTGGGGTGGCCAGTGTCCACACTGGGGCTCTCCCAGTTCCATTCGGCTTCGTGGGCCTGGGTGCCTGATCAAGGTCTTCCATGAGCCCAGGCCTCGGAAGCAAGACCGGAAGTCCTTACTGGCCTTTAGTATCAGAGACCTGATGTCCTGACCTTTGGTTGTCTTTCATGTTCCTGACACTGTCCTTGAAACAAGAGCTCTCATTTTGGAGGAGTCCGACCTATTTCATCCTTTGGTTGGCTATGCTTTTGGGGTCATAATCCCGGGTCATGAAGATTGATGACTGTTTGCTTCCTCAGAGTTTTATAGTTTCATAGCCCTTACGCCGAGGTCTCTGAGCCACTCGGAGTTCACTTTTGTAACTGGGTGGGAGGGAGGGGTCCGGCTTCATTTCTGCTGCACGTGAATGGCTGTCCCGCCCGCTGTCCAGGGCCGTTTGCTTTTGCTTTCAAGGAGCTGAGCTGGATGGGGTGCGGGGGCACTAGCCCGAGGGGCTGGGGGGCAGCCCGATGGCAGAGCCTCACCAGACATTTGACATTTGACAACTAACCCATTTGACAACTAACCCTCTGATGCAGACAGACAGTTTTTTAAAAGAGAAAGCCAGCATGTTTATCAGGGAAGATGTTCAGGTATTTGGACCCAACTTCTTGTCCCCAAGATCGTGTGAAAGTCAAGCATCCTGAACCTGTTTCTTGCTGGTACATGGGAGGTTTTTTGTTTTTGTTTTTAACATTTATGGAAGAGAATTAATACTTTTAATTAATTAACTGATTGATTAATTAACTGATTAGCCCACATTAGTAATACAGAACCTAAGGGTGAGGAATGTGCTACTGTTGCCCTCTCTGAGGCTGGTGACACAGAGGACTTTCTAGTTGTTTTTCGGGTAAAGGAAAAAACCTTTGCCTTGGTCCCTCCACTGCTAAAGGGACGGGACGGTACCCTGCAGTTAGATTTAGCCAGCAGCGTGCCAAGTATGCATGGCACAGCTCTGCCAGACAGTCAGGAGAGCACGGAATTAACCTGTCAATGGCCCACCCACTGAGAGGGGGGGCTATTCTGGGGACGGGCTCTCCTGCGAGCGCTTTTTGAGAACAGATCCCAGGGAGGAGGGTTTGCAAACGGAAGTGGAGCAGCTCACTGGTGCCTGGATGCTGAGGGAGGGGGGGCCTGGTGCTGAGTTAGTACGAATACGGGAGGGCTCTGGGCTGGGCCCCGGCAGAAGGGAAGACAGCAGCAACTGTCCCCAAGTCGTAGATTCCCATCTGGGAGCTGAGGCCAGAACACAGCATTCACAGCATCGACACCGGTGCTGCAGTGCCAGTGGGAGTCAGTCCTCCCCAATACTGACCTGCTAGGAAAACAGTGGCCTCTGCAGGGCTGGGGCGGCAACTGGCCTCCCACCCCTCCACCAAGCCTGGGGTTGAGGGAGTCAGCCAGCCCAGTAAATAATAGTAGTTGTCACCATTCTGGAGCATTTTGACAGGGCTTAGCCCATCAGAATTCCTGGGAAAACCCTGGGCATTGCCCCTTCTGAGCCGAAAAATCTGAGGCTGACTTCCCCAAGCATGACCTTGGGGTGACAGGCCACCCAGAGGGCCCCGTGGACCAACCACATCACGCCATGAGCAGACCCAGGCTTTGTGCATGGCTAAGCTCAGCGCACATGCAGCTCCCTCGGCACCTGCTGGTGATTGTCTGTCCCCAGCCGGTGCCCTGCAGTGCTGCTCTGCTGCCCAGCGGAGCCCCTCTCCTCCCTGTCGTGCTGCCTTCTGGGAGAGACAAGGAAATGAATTTTTCTTTGGTCCTAAGAGGTTAAAGCCTAGCTGTCAGGAATGGCTCTTAAGACACACACAAGGGTCAAGCCGAGTGGGCAGAGAAGTGAGGACAGGAAAAGATGAGCCAGGGACCTGAGGCCAGAACACAGCATTCCCTGCCAGGGACAGGTAGCAGTTTCACCCTGAGCTTCCCAGCAACCAAAGTAAAGAGGGAAACAAGCTCACTTAGAGAATTCACTCGCAGGGTGAGGCCGACAGGCCCATGGTTGAGAAGACGCCTTTGCTGGGCAACCCCAAGGCGGGTTCCTCCTGCCCTTGGCCACCTGCCTTCCTCCCCTCACCTGTGCCTTCCAGTTCGCAGGCTTGGCAGCTTCTGATTTTTATTAAAACGTTCACCAGGGCCTCATCCAGTCCAAGTTGCTAAGCTCATGGGTCAGGTTTGTGGGGGAGGCGGGGCTGGACTCTTCCTGCGGCTGACAGTGACTTCCTATCCTCAGGCCAGCCCTTTGCAGGGATGGGGGTCACCAGTCCAAGGGGGAGAGGCAGTGCTTCTCGGTTGCAGGGGGCTCTGCCCGGAGCTGAACGCTGTCATCTGCAGCCCAGCGACAGCCAGTTGGTTCCCCCCCACTCCGTCAGTGCTCACAGCTGACCCCCCAACTGCCCCAACTTCCTTGCCGGGGCAGCTCTCTTGGATGCGTTTTTATTTGAAGGAATAAATACGTCTTTGTGGTGGGTTCTAGGGTTTTCCTGTGAACTGGGCTGTGAGCCTGCAATGCTTCCGAAGTCATTAGATTTTAGGAAAAAAGCCACAGAGGGAAAAAGCAGGGAGGGGACTCCGACCAGCTGTTGTGCTTGGGAAAAGCAGCTTCCTGGCTACTCTGGGGCCCGCTGGACAGCCGGCCTGTTAAAGGGTCCTTAAGAACCACCAACCTTACTTGTTTTCGGGCCCCACGGAAAACCGAATCAGCCTTGGGCTTCTTCGTCTCCGTCGCGGCCCTGGTGGCTGTCGTCGCTCAAAGCAGGGCGGTATTTTGTTTGTGGGTTTTGGGCCCAGGAAAATGCCTGTCCCCGGGCTCCTCTGGGGGGCTCCCCGCAGGAGGGCTTGCTGTCCGTCCATCCGGTCCCGTGGCCAAGGCAGCAGCAGCCCAGCAGGACCTTGGGGACGCAGGCCTGGAGGGCAGGTTTGTTCCACCGCTGCTCGGTTCCTGGGACAGCGCGGCGCCCGCCCTGCTCGCCTCGGAAGGAGAGGCCCTTCCAGGCACCAGGAAGAGTGGGGGCGTCCTCGGCCTGCCAGGGCCCCCCGCCCCCAAGGCGCGCGCGGAGGGAGGCCGGGGCGGGTGCGTGCGTGCTGCTGGGGGTTGGCTGCGGCTCCGGGGCTTCCCGCGAAGGCCCGCCAGCCCCGCGGGCGCCGGGAACGCGCTGCTGGCGCGCGGCCGGCGTGTGGGCGTGCAGCGCCCGCCCCTGCCAGCTTCCTCTGGCATTCGCCCTCTTTCCTCATCTTTATTTCATTTTATTTTTCTCAAACATCCCCTTCTGTTGTTGCCATGGGCACGTTTTTAGAACTTGAGAAACTCTCAAACAAAACACCCCAGCCTCCTCCGCTGGCGGTCCCCGCGCGGTGGGCAGCGGGGGCCCTCCCGGAAGGACCTGCGCCTCCGGGGCGAGGCTGGGCCGCCTCCCGGGGCGGGAGCAGGGCGCGCGGGGCGGGTCCGGGGCCCAGGCCCTCCGAAGGCCGGCCGCTCGGCAAGGGCTCCAGTTGGAGGGCAGACGGGGTGGGGGCGGTCCTTGTTTGTGGCCCGTGGGGGTCCTGCTGGGGTTTGTGGCAGAACACAGCGAGCTTGCCGGTGCCGGCCGGTCACACGCTGGTGGGGCGGCGTCCCACCTTGCTGGCTTATCATCCAGCCCCGTTAATAAGCCAGATGACATCTCGGTGGTGACGGAGGAGGTGGTGGGCAGGTTTCTCCCGGAGCTGCTCTGCTCAGCGGTTCCGAACTGGGCCACATCGCCCAGGGCTTCAGCCCAAGGTACAAAACACACAGACCTGCCCGCACCCCCAGTCTCATTGAAAATCCAAGGCATCTGGTGACTGGTGAACACTCCGCACGCATCTCTCCAGTTACTGTGCAGAAGGGACAGAACCATGTCGTCGTCGCTGTGCCCACCCGTCATCCCTCCTCAGAGGAGGAGATGGATCCCTGGTGTTTGTGTGTCTGCCCATGCTCAGCCGAGTCGCTCGTGTAGGAGTGGCGAGTGGACATGGAGTGGCTGTCCCCGCTGACGCGATGGAGGGCTTAGCCTCTAGTGTGAGACAGACCTGGATCGAGTCCCAGCCCCACCACTGTTGCCCCATGACCTTGGCCGTGTGCTTCACCTCTCGGTCTCCACTTGCTCAAAGTGATAAAGTGGAAGCGACAGGCCGAGAACCAACAGGACTGGCTTCATTTGCTGGGAAGCAGGAGGGTAAGCTGTGTAACCTCACCTGGGCCGGAAGACAGAGGGACCCCACAGCCGGGCCCTGCCGCCCTTGTCCCCAGGCCTTTGGGGAAACGCAGAACATGTGTCACATTTTACCGGAAATAGCCGCAGAGCCTGGCATCCGTGGCTGCCGCGCTGTGGGCCGTGAGCTTGCTTTTCAGTGACGTCCCGCTCGGTCCTAGCGGGCCGGTCGGTTGGGAGGGTTTTCCTCACATGGTCTGAGTGGGTGGGCGCTGCTCGGCCCGCCCCTGGTGGGCAGCACTGCTTTCCGGAACATCGGGTGCTGTTTTTGGGCAAGAGGATGCACCAGGAACACGGGAGGCTCCCTGGGGACTGGTGAGGGTGACGGTGTGTGTCTGGGGGTTGCAGGTGGGATGCGGGGGTGCCTGGACCTCTGAACACGGGGTCGACATGTGAGGGTCCGACAGGATGCTCTCGAGCAGTGATAAGCAGTTTTGTTTTTCCAGCTCTGTTGGAAAGGGAAGCATCTGTCCCTTTTCTCTGCTGAGGGTCCCCCAGCCTGGGGTGGACGCTGCACAGTTCGTTCAGGCTGTGCGACGGTTTTCCTGAAGCTCCAAGGAACTAGTGACAGCAAATGGCTTGTCTTTGGGGAGGAGCAGCTCTGCGTTGTGTTGAACTAGATGCTGCGGTTCCCACGGGTCTGCTTCCTGCTGTGCCACTGCCACCTGAGCCGCAGGGAGGTGGCCTGCGAGCACCTCACTTGGGGCCGTGACTCATTAAGAGCCATGTTTTATTGAAGAAGTTAATTTTCTCGTCAAGGCCTTCCTGCGGCCGTCCCTCCGCCCAGCCGCCCGCTGACGACAAACGTCAGAGCTGACGAGTGGCTTAAAGCCGGGCTCCCCCGGGGGGCATCCCGGTCTTCTAGGGAGCCCCCTTCACGTGGGTCAGCCCCCAAAGCCCGGCCCCTGGGTGCTCAGAGGGCCTGGCGAGGCCGGGCTTCTGCGCACGCGTTCTCCCTGGTGGCTGTGCTCCCCTCCAAGCCTGTGCGGTGCAGTGTCCGTAGGCACCGGGCACAGAACCTGACCTTGGGAGGCCAGACCGCCCTGGAGTTGCTGGGGCTCCTGGTGTGGCGGGAGGGTGGGCTGCCTGTGTCTGGGAAGGGCCAGGAAACAGGGATAAACGTCCCCCCACCCCCATCACTTTGCTCAGGGAAGCACCTCCCATTCTGCCCACTGTGCCCTGTCAGCCTGTGTCACCTGAGGAAGCGGCAGCTCCCCGGGCGGAGCCAGTGTTGTTACCCAGACAAGGTGGCATGAAAGCTGGGTGGCTAGAGAGCCCCCGATGCCTCCCTGGAGGCCTTCTCTTTCCCCCTCGGCATCTGTGAGGCCTTTGGACTTGGTGGTCTCCGGACAACTGGCCACTCGTAGCATTCCAGCCTGGTGTCAGTTTTGCACTCGGTGTCTGACTTCACAATCATTTATATGCAGCTACAGCTCTAGGCAAGAGCCAGGCCCAGGGACGGACGTCCGAGCTGGCCTCGAGCTGGCACACTGCGTCCCCTACGATGAGTGTGTCCCTGCTTGTGCAGAGGCCAGCCTGAAACCAGCAGGTAATTGACACCAGGGGAGTCACCAAGCTTTCTGCATGGGTGACGCTGGACAAGGTGGCGGGAGTGGTGCACTGACAGACTCCGTGATGCCCAGTGACAGCTGCAGTTGCTCTGAAATGGGTGGGGAGGGAGTCCGGAGGAAAGGAAACGGTCACTCTGACCCTCATCAGCAGGTGTTGCCTCCGTCTCTGCTGGGTCCCTGGCTGGCGCTGTGCGGGGCAGCTGTCCCTCTTCAGTCTGCGAGTGGTCGCCCTGGTTGTGAAGTAGGAATAAGAGCGATGTGTGGGATTCTTGTCGGTCTTGGGGCTTGAGCAGTGTAGCCTAGGTTTTGATCACAAACCTCCGGTTTTAGTGACTTCTCGTTAAACATGGTGCCTTGGTCTTCTCCCCCAAACCCTGACTGGAGGAAGTAGGGCGCTCCCTTCAAGCCTGGGGGGGCCAGCCCGTGCTTTGGTGCCCCATTGGCATGGTCCGGAAAAGCATCATTTGCCATCTCACTGCATACGGGCCCTGGTCCATCATGTGTTGCTGCCCCTCTGCACACACCCCTCCCTCCCGTGCGTCTCCGTGTCCGGCTTTGCATCTGGTACCAGGCCTGGGGCCTCCGCCGGGAAGCCCTGGGCCTCACGGACCAGCCCCGGCTAGACGAGGGCAGAGGATGGGTTTTGCCAAAGGGAAAAGCAACCCAAGTCAGGGAGGGAGGCAATCGCTAGGCAACCTGGAGTTTGTTTCCCAGGTAACAGGATTCATGCACTGATGCCGTAGATTGACATCTTGTGGTGACAGGCCCCCATCCTCTCCAGCTGCCTCGGATGGCTCTAGGTGCCTGCCATCGTTAATTAACAACTCGGACTTTGGGTCATGCTTGTGAACTCTGCAAATGGTGTCCGATTAACCCTCCTGCCAGCATCCCGGGAGTCAGGTTGGGGTGCCCCTCACCTTGTGGGAGGGACAGCCTGGAGCAAGTGAGCACATCTGCTCACACGGTCCAGGGCCGCCAGTCCCGCGGGAGTCCAACCTTGGGCTTCCTTCTGGGTGTGGGGCGTGGGGAGAGCCTGGTGGGAGGGAGCAGGCAGTTTCCCCATTTTCTTGGCAGAAATCGGAGTGTCGTGTGTGGCCCCTGAGGTGCACCAGCCGCCCCGCCTTTCAGCCGCTCGCTCCATCCAGCGAGATGCTCTCACCCCACCACCCCTCGTGCCTGTTTGCTCTTCTGTCCACGGGGGAGGGGGGGGTTCCATGGGAAATGACTGCTCCTCACTTCCTCTCTGCAGCGTCAGGGGAGGGGGGTCTAGGCGTCCTGTCTGAATGCACGCTGGGTCATTGGGGGACACCTCCCGTGGGCACACACCCACCTCAGCCTCTCGAGGGGCGCTCCTGCCCCTGCCCAGCACACAGGATGCTGGGGCTCGGCCTCACTTGGATGCCTGCTTTGGGCATCGGGTCCTAGGGAGGCAGTAGGAGCTCAGCTGCCACCCACAGGCGTGGAGGGACCCTGGTGGCTTGTGAGTCCCAGCCCAGGATGGACAGAGAGCCGCCCAGAGGCTAGGACAAAAGGCTTTCTCTTTGAACAACCATGTTCAAAGAGGTGGTTGTCCCGAGGTGCTGCAGCCGTGACCTGGGACCACTGTCCACGGCAGGGGCCGCTGTGTGGCAGCCGTGAAGGCAGCTCGGGGCTGCTCACCCTCGCTGTGTGCACTGTGCATGGGAACGTGGCTGCAGCTCCAGATGGGTCCTCTCTCGGCTTCTTACTCACATGTGGGGCTAGCTGGGTAGGGAGCCCTGGTGGTCAGGTAGGGCCCTCACACGTCCCAGTGGCCATTTCAGGGCAGCCAGGACAGGAGCCCGTCACTAAGAGGCGGAGGCTGTGCGGATGAGCGTGGCCTGGGCCAGTGGCTCCTGCCTGTGTCTGCCGGAGCTGCACCCACCACGGTGTGGTCACACGTTCCTGGGCAGTGCCACAGGACCCAGTCAAGCCTGGTGGCCCAGGCGGAGGGAAACTGAGTGAACTGAGTCCCACCCCGGTGCATTGGCCATGGTCAGAGGTCACCGGGGTATCTGAAAGCTGTCTTGTCATTACTTGTACTCTGTGACACTGAACGTTTTCCGCTGCATGTGAGAACCGGAGTGGCCCCATCCTGGCCACCTGGGTGCCAGGGTTCCTTCTGAAACCCGGATGGAGCCCCCAGGTGAGGGGCGGGAGCCATGCCCAGGGCGCCCACTCCCACCAAGGGTCTCCCCAGGAAGCTCCCGCGGGATTCTGGCACCTTGATGTGGCCCTCCCACGTCATTTTGGCCCCTCGTGTTTGGAAGGGCAGTGGTGCCGGGTCACTACAGTGAGGCACAGCCTGCTGCAGCCTCACGGGCGTTGTGAGCCCAGCTCCCTCATGTCCCCACAGGACTCAGCCTTGGTCGTGGCCTGGCGGGGACAGGGGCAGCGGCGGCTCCCTACTGGCCCTGGTGACAGCGGCAGTTGTGGGCCTGAGTGCATTGCACGTCGTGATGGAGTTAGCTCCATGGTGGCTCCTGTTAGGCACGTGTGAGATCGCCCACTGAGTGCTCCCCTCTGTGCAGGTATCCGCCCCCAGATCATGAACGGCCCCCTGCACCCCCGCCCCCTGGTGGCGCTGCTAGACGGCAGAGACTGCACCGTGGAGATGCCGATCCTGAAGGACCTGGCCACTGTGGCCTTCTGTGACGCACAGTCTACTCAGGAGATCCATGAGAAGGTGAGGTCACCACCCAGGTCAGGTGGCAGCAGCTGGCACTCAGGAGCACGTGCTCCAGTGTCCGGACCCACCCCTCCTGTTTCCACCCTCTTGTCCCCCCAGGCTAATCATGTCCCCACCCCCCAGCTGTCATGTCGGCCTCCCTGTTGGTCACTCAGGGTCACCAACAAGCCCCCAAAGTACAGCCATAGGCCCCTCGTCTGGAGGGAGCTGCCATACCACAGCCCTGTCCTCAGGGGTCTTCCTGCCAGACCCTGCTTGCAGGCTCGGGGCTGATGGGGGCTCCCGCCTGCACTCCGCTCGCCCCCTCGCAGGTGTTGAATGAAGCTGTCGGTGCCATGATGTACCACACCATCACCCTCACCAGGGAGGACCTGGAGAAGTTCAAGGCCCTGAGAGTGATCGTGCGGATAGGCAGCGGCTACGACAACGTCGACATCAAAGCTGCCGGCGAGCTCGGTGAGCGGCGGCCCCGGGCCTTAGCCTCCTGGGGCTTCGCGTGGGGGTCGCACTGTATGCCAGGGGTCAGTGCCCACGCTTGCATGTGGATGCGTCTTGGGGGCCAGGCCCCGTGGGGCCTGTGTGATGGGTGCTGAGCCTGGTCCGGCCCTCGGTGAGGGTGCTATGCACTCGGCAAAGTCACAGGTGGTCTGGGAGCGTGGATGCAGCAGTTTGGGGGTACCTTTCCATTGAACCCCAAAGCAGATGACTGGAGGCTGTCATACCCCTCCACTCCCCACCCCGCCTGCGCCATCCTGGAAGTGAGGAGCTGGGTGGTACGTGGCTGAGAAGGTGGAACCTGGTTTTTCTGGGTCCCCGCTGGCCCGGCCCCATCATCTCAGCCCACGTCAGCGGGTGATGTGTACACGAGTGAAGGGGTTGCATCCGAGCGCAGCCTCGCCCCGGGGCCCGGGGGCGCCCAGCCTCAGCCGCACACTGAACCCCCTTGTTGCAGCCAAGCAGCTCGGGAGGCCGTGCGTCCTCAGAGACATGGCTGATGTGAACCAGAATTTTCCGCTTTTCCCTGGCACCAGCGATCACATTTTTGTTGGAAAACAAAGGTTCTTTGTGCTCCCGGGAGAGCTGAAATCCCACGTTTGACCCGCGACGGAGGGTGTGGTCTGAGGCTCCAGTGAGGGGCTCTCCATGTGGCGCGTCACCCTGCAGCCACGGAGCAGCTGGTGGCAGCGCGTGCGGGGCTGAGTGTCCCCGAGGGAACCTGCTGCTTCTTTCCAGGTGGAGGGGCGCGGGGGGCTCTGTCCCTGGAGCCCTGTGGCCACAGAAGATGGCCGGGGCCTACCGCTCCGGAGAGCACAGAAGGGACTTCGGTGGCATGTTCGTGGATCCTGGTCCAATCTGATAAGCGAGCTGCCGCTCAGAGGCATCTACTGGGCCGTGTGGGAGCTGGAGGTGGCGACGGGCCTCCGGCGGGCCAGCTCTCGGCTGCAGGGACTCCTCCCGCACGGTTGATCAGCCAACCTTCCGTAAGGAGGGCAGGACAGCAGGTGGCTGCAGGTGCGCCCCTCCTGGAAGCGCTTAGGGGGGGCTGCTCCCACTCCAGTGCACACTGGAGCCGTTTCATGAAGCCTTGGGGTTCAGGGTACTTCAGCCCCAGCCCGGACCTGCTGGGCGAAGGCCAGAGAACCAGTGTTTGACCTGCCTGGTGCCAGTGTCTCCACAAGGACGGGGAAGGGGAGGTGGCTGGAGCCCTCGGCTCCCGTGTGCTGTCACTCAGGGTGACTTTTTAGCAAGCTCGATTACCTCGTGTCCGGTCCGGTGCGGTCCGGCAGCAGTTATGACCAAGGATGGAAGCACTGACACAGGAAGCTGCTGAGCTGCGCTGGGCTCAGGCCTCAGGGTCCATGGAGGCCACCAGCCCCGCTCTGTGGGTGCTAGAAGCTTGTGATATGGCATCTGGAGAGCCATCCTGAAGGTACTCCATGCCCACTGACCTGAAGAATGACCAGAAGGTTCCACCTCGAGAGGGTGATCAAGGCCATGCTGTTACTGGAGGAAAGTACATTGCCATCTGGGCAGGACAGTCCCCGCGATGCCAGCAGCCTCCCCCTGGCCCACGCACACGTAGGTCTCAAGAGCTCTGGTGTGAAGGCAGAGATGGTCCCCCCAGGGCTCCCGGCGGTGGCTGAGCTGCTGCCATGTGCATGCTCAGCTTTGGCCAGAGCAAACCCAGCCCCTCCGAGGAATGACAGTCCCGCCTCACACAGGGTCTTCTTAAAGCTCCGTGTGTCCTGACAGCAACACTCCCACAGCTTCCAGTCCACCCTGAACTCGGTGCCTGGTCATTTCTGAGGAAGAGTGCTGCCTTCTGGCTCATGGCACGTCTGTCAGCCTTGATCTCATTAAGACACTCTGTCCCCTGCCTGGTGCCTGTGTCCAGATGGGGCAGGGGCATTCACTCTCTGGCTGCCTGTCCTCCTGAGGGGTCGCTGAGACCCTGGACCTTAGGGAAGCCCTCATGGCAGGGTACAAAGTGCTCTCAGGACGGTTGGTGCAGCCATGGTCACCATGGCACTCTCTGCCCCAACCCCCGGCTTAAGGTAGAGGAATGCAGAGCTGCCTTACATGTGACACAGCCCTGCGTCTCTGGGTGTCCCTGCTGTGGTCGCAAACCTGGCATTAAGAGGGGAACCCTGTGAGCAAGGCCAGCATGCTTCCCAGAGACCTGTGCCCCTCCTCAGAAAGGTGCTTGACTGGCATACCCCAGCCTGGCTTTTAAACGCCCCACCCTGGGGCCCCATCACTGCTGCGCCCCAGCCTGGCCCCTTGCATGGCTACACCCCTCCCACCAGGGAAGGTCAGTGACCACAACTTTCCTCCCTGTGACTTGGGGACGTTCTCCCAGCAGCCCTCGGTCACCGGCCCTCATCAATTCCTGCCAGCGAAGCTGAGCGCTCGGCGGCCCCAGCAGCTCTTCAGCCCCAAAAGCGCTTCCACAAAGCAGAGTCCCGCCTGCTGTCTGCTCTCCGCCGGAGCAGGATGGCGGCCAGGGCCCCGGGCTCAGGCGGCTGGATTGGGGCGTCGCTCCGTTGGGCCCCGGCCCGGGGTCAGGCGGAGGGCTTGGTTCTGACGCTTCCGTCTCTTTTGAAGGCGTGTCCGTTGCGTCAGACGCACACGGTGGTGTGAGAAAACGGGTGTCCGTACCCAGCCCAGCAGGAGGGTCCTGCACACGCTCCTGGCTGCTCTGGGCCAACACCAGGGCGGTCGGCGCTGGCCCTCTGCCCCTGCAGCTGCCCACTGCTCACTTCCAGACGTGGGTCTAAAAGCATAGGGTGGGCAGGACGTGGGCTCAGTGGGGACTCGGGGGTGAGTCATGCCCTGGACAAGAGTCAGGGGGACAGTGGATATGAGGGCTGAAGGCCCCTGAGCATTGGAGCCAGAGGGTCTGTCCCCTGGGTGACAAGCAGGTCCCAGGGGCCCCGAGCCCCCCCGCAGGATCTGGGGAGCGCTCCTCACAGGCCTTCCTTGCCCACGTCCAGGCATCGCCGTGTGCAACATCCCGTCCGCAGCGGTGGAAGAGACGGCCGATTCCACCATCTGCCACATCCTCAACCTGTACCGGCGGAACACGTGGCTGTACCAGGCCCTGCGGGAAGGCACACGGGTGCAGAGCGTGGAGCAGATCCGGGAGGTGGCCTCGGGGGCCGCCCGCATCCGCGGGGAGACGCTGGGCCTCATCGGCTTCGGTATGTGGCTGCTTGGCCCTGTCCCGCCCCGCCCTTCCCTGGAGGAGCCTGGGGGCAGGGGGCTCTTCCTGGGAGTTGAGGTTCCCTGCAGGAATGCCTGTGACCAGTTTGGACTGAGGAGGGAAACTACCCGGAGGTTAAGGTCTGGGCTGCATGTGGGAAAGGGGTCAGCCAGGAGGCATTCCTGGGTGCTGGGCATCGGCAGGGGCTGTGCCCGCCGACTGCGCCAGGCAGAGGTACTGGTGGTGAAGCAGGCTAGGGGCTCGCACAGGAGCTGATAGATCTACAGAGTTCTGGGCAGTGGGCATAGCCCAGCACCTGGAGGCCCGTGCCAGGCAAGGGTGGCAGCAGCGGTCAAAGAAAGATTCTGAGTCAGAAGAAGATGGTGCATTCAGGTCATCAGCTTAGAAAGCTCCCCTAGCAGTGAGGGCAGGAAAAGGTCCTCCTAAGTCAGCTGTTCAAGGTGAGGTACAGCTGGTGGCCCTGCGGGGCCTGGGGCAGGTTTCTAAGGGAAGGTGACCTGTGCTGGAAAGCAGCCTGATGCCAGGTCTGCAGGCATCCTGGGCTCGTGTAGGGCTCCCACATTGGAATAGGGGTCTCGCTCGTCACTGCTGAATCTCAGCCCCAGCCCTTAACGGGCTCGGGCTCTGATGTGAGAAGCACGTGGGGTGGGAACTAGGTGCTGGGCCTGGCTTTTCAGAGGGCTCCCCAAGCTGACACTTGGCCCTTCGCTCAGAGCTGTTTCCAGATAAGTAAGGATCAGGCACTCTGGGGTGGCGTCTGGGTCCCAGTTTGAACAGGGTCAAAAGAGCTGGGTTCCTTCCAGGAGTGCACACCTTTCCCGCCCCAGGTCTGAGTTTAAGAACCCAGGTGTGAAGGGTGATCAACATGCTTTCTTTTTCTTGAGTGGACACGGCAGGTGCACTGGGAGGGCGGCAGTGCCCTCTGCTGGTGCCCTCCGGGGCTCCCATTGCTTGGAAAGTGGCTCCTAAGAGATGATTCTTAGACTCTCGTGCAGGGGAGCTTGTTTCAGTCCTTCCGACTCAGCCCCCACAGCAGAATCTCACGGGGTTGCGTTCTTTGGTTGTGCCATCCATGTTTTAAAGACCTTTACGGTACATTGAGGCTAAGTCCGCAGTTTCAGCCTGGTTTACTCGAGACTATAGACCAAGCACAGCCACAGTCCCAGTTCTCCATATACCCTGGTTGGGGCGTCTCCTTTGCTACCTTTTCAGGTCTCCCCAGAGCCTTCCAGAACTGTACAGGAGTGCAACAGGAGACAGGGTCAGAGGCAGCCTAACCACAGCTGCTGCCACCATTAGGGGCTGAAAGCATTTACTTGCCCAAGGCTTGGAATTAAGTCATTGGGTCTTACAAATTTTAGTCAGGAAAACCTCAGGGCTAAAGTAGCAGTCAGTGAAAAGGTTAGGGTTTGTGAATTCTGGAAAGCAAAGCCACTGGGAAATAACACCCAGGTACAATTAGCACTTTTGTGTTGACATCTAGGCTTGATGCTCTCGAGCCCCTGGAGCTATAGCCAGGAAACCCCATCTAACATTAAAATGAGTTAGAACATGGGGAGGGGGGGGGAGGCATGAGCTCACAGCAGCCATGTGATGGGATCCCTAGTCCCCTATTTCCAGTACACCAGAGGGCACACATTCAAGGCCACTGCCACTCCTCCTTCCACCCTCTCACTATTCGTCACACCAGCTCCTCTGCCCCTCCCCTGGGCTGTCTGGCTCTGGTTCCTGGCTTGCTGCATCCCACTGGTGACCCTGAAAAGGGATGGCATGAGGGTAATGATCTGCTGGTGACCCTACAGCTAGCCATCCCTCTTGATCAGAATGTCCTTATTAGACCTTTGCCTCCAAACTACAGCACTTGTCTCAGTCATGCTACATCAGGTCACAGGTCAGCAGGAGGGGGTGGGGGGTGTCCACCAGCAAGTCACCTTCCCCTGGGCTTCCCGTTGGGGGAGGCACATCTTTCCCAGTTCCTTTCTCTATCCCTGCACGTCTGAGCAGTGGGGTTTTTTAGATGAGGATTTATTTTGTGCTCTTACCACGACAGCCCATTCACTCAAAATGTTTTATTCTCAGGCTGAAAACTGCTCTGGGAAGCAAGAGGCGCTGTTCTTAGGGATCAGTACGTTTGTGCAAATGATGTTCGCCTGGGAATCAGGACAGACTTTTGTGTCCTGTTAGGTGACATCAGTTTCTAACTTGCTGAAGGCCCAGGCTGTGTGGGCTGGAGAGGGGCATGAAGTTCCACCAGTGGGTCAGGGGCCTGGCCTGCACACCTGGTAATTTGCATGTCTCCGCCCCTCAACCAAAGCAATTTCCTGAACCAAGTTATGGTCCCAACTCTGGCCAGGCTACAGGTCAGGTTCATCCTTTCACTCCTTCTGTACACAATCCCAGTGGTAATTAGGCCAGAGAATGTTCCATTAGACAGCAATAAAGGAAGGAAACTCAGGTTAAGACTTCTGTGTAAACAGAAAAAGTAGGGGAGAGAGAAACCCGAATGGGCATGTGAAATTCACTAGAAAGTTCATTGTTCTTGCTAGTCGTGTTTATGTTTGAACATGTACCTAACAGGAACTTTTAAAAAAAAAAAAGCACCTGGTAGCTAATACAGGGGCAGCACCTGCATCCTCACCCAGGAACCTCAGCCCCCCTGATCCCTGGAGAGAGGTGCTGGCCTTGGGCATCACAAGTTTCGTGCGCATTCCCTCCGACAGCAGCCTCAGATCGGTCCAGTTGCCAGGAAGGACTGCGAGCCCAGGCTCCAGGTCCCAGCAGTCACAGAGGCGGCAAAGCTGGGGCTGGGGTGCCACAAGAGGCCCCGGCAGGAGGGGCGGAGGCTCGCTCACCTGGACGCTCTCTTTCTGCACAGGTCGCACGGGGCAGGCAGTCGCTGTTCGAGCCAAGGCCTTTGGATTCAGCGTCATCTTTTATGACCCCTACTTGCAGGATGGGATAGAGCGGTCCCTGGGCGTGCAGAGGGTGTATACCCTGCAGGACTTACTGTACCAGAGCGACTGCGTCTCCCTGCACTGCAATCTCAACGAACATAACCACCACCTCATCAATGACTTTACTATAAAGCAGGTAATTTGAAACAAGACACCCTCCCACCGTGGAAGAAGCTACTAAAAACAAAAGAGGGGATGGGAAATGGTCCACGGACTCCACAGCGAACCGGGAAGAAAGTCCCCTGAGACAGACGAGTGGGGAGCCAGGTGAGGCCCCCTCCGCAGGATGGGCAAACAGGGAGGGACAGGAGCTGATCCAGGACCGAGCAGGCGCCTGCCCTCCAAGAAGTGACAACCTTCCTGCCTTGTGTCCCTCTGAGGATCAGTAGAAACCGACCCCTGGCCTCCAGCTGTCACCAGGACTCTACCCTCCCTTCTCCCAAACTGCTGCACACATGTTGAACAGCCAGACCCACAGAAGTGGTCTGCAGTTTCCTCTAAACCTCAGCCTGAGCGCCTCCTGCCGTGTTGGCATCGTCTAGCTGGCTTGTCTTTCCTCCTACAGATGAGGCAAGGAGCGTTCCTGGTGAATGCAGCCCGCGGGGGACTGGTGGACGAGAAAGCCTTAGCCCAGGCTCTCAAGGAAGGCAGGATACGAGGCGCGGCCCTGGACGTGCACGAGTCGGAGCCTTTCAGGTGCGTCTGGCTGGTGCGGAGGTATCTGCAGCCCAATCTCCCAGTTTCACACCCGACCCACACAGACAGGTCCTGGGTGAGACATTGGAAAGACAGCCACCACTCTTCTAGGGCTGTGCCCTGTTCTAACTGGAAGATGGCCAGAAGGTCTGGAGATGCAGGGAAGTGGGGGTACAGTGGGCTCGTCCTGCTTGGAGGCAGGCCGGCCCCCACAGAATGCTCCTCCTTTCTGATCCATTGCTCACTCCTGACACTAATAACAGAAGTTTTTCTTAAATTCCCAACCCTTAGGCAGTACACAGCAAAATGCCCTCCGTTCCATCGCGCAGCTGGCCATATTCTCGTGCCCCCTTATTCTCCATGACCCCTTTGGATAAGTAGGCTAGCACGTACTGTGCTTTCAACTTTTCACAGTTACCATGTTTCTGTACGTTTTTCTAGCTTTGCTCAGGGTCCCTTGAAAGACGCACCGAATCTCATCTGTACGCCCCACACCGCCTGGTACAGTGAACAAGCCTCACTGGAGATGAGAGAGGCCGCCGCCACCGAGATACGCCGGGCCATCACAGGTGGGGGAGCCCTCCCTCCCAGACGCACTGCACGGGGGCGGGATCGCTGTGGGCAGAAATCGTTTCTTGGGAGTTGACTGAATTTTGAATTATGCACAGCTCAAGTTAAATTTCAGAGAGAAAATCAATTCCGTTTGTATTGGCCAGTGTAAGTATGCAGACGGGGAAGGTGACACTCCTGCCCTGCACCCCCCCCCCCC
>PVJL010006094.1:0-97614 GCA_004026885.1 Lyroderma lyra
TAATCTTTGCTAATCCATGTCACCTCGATAAATTCAACACTAAAAAAACAATTAAAAAATTAGGTTTCTTAACAATCTGCTTTTAGCTCTAGATTAGAACTCCTTCACCCTGGCTCCACATTACAGTCACTCAAGAGCCTGACATTATGAGAAGTCATACACATAAAGTTCTACACGGCAGCTCTATTTGTAATAGTGAAAAACTGGAAACGACCGCGGAAGAGCTGTGGCACACCGCCACACGAGCACTGTGCAGCCGTGCAGAGGAGCGAGGAGGGCGGCTGCGTGACGTGCGGGAGCGATCTGCACGAGTCGGTGACCGCAGTGCGTAGGTGGCATGCTACATTTATTCAAGGAAGGAGGGCATGATGTGATTTCCAGTGAGAATCTCTATATGACATTTGTCCTAACTTCTTTATTTAAAATGTTTGCATAGTAAAAAAAAAAAAAAGTGATAGCTCAGATGCCTACAGATGAAAAGAAATGTAGGAGATTATCAATGCATGGCAACTCAGACAAAACTGGAAAAAATTTAAACTGTTTTTGGTGATGATACTAATAGTTGATAATTGTCATTTGGAAACAGCTGTGTATAGTAAGGGATAAACCAAATTAATGATTATAAACTGGGCTTTTTTAAAAATGTAAGATGTTCATATATGTAAGACCAATGTAGTAAGTAAAAAGCTGGAGTACAGCATTTAATTAGAAATTTGATATAAACTCATATATTTTTCTTAAAACATAAAACATTTTACAGCTCTGTTCACTCAAAAAGCCAAGAAACAATCACCAACTCAGTAGCAAGTGTCTTTAGCACCTGGATTGTGGCCTCTAAATACTATTTGGCATGAAACCAAATCAGGGCCTCTTAGAGAGGAAGACGACTTTAATTTGGGGCCGGAATGTACTCCCGAGCCTGGAACATCTCGTCATACAAGGGTGCAAAGAAGCTGTACATAATGACAAGGAATCCTCTCAAGGGGACTCAGGAGTGAAATAAAATAGCTCCCACTGGCCACATGTAGGATAATTTGAGCAGAATAAGAATAATAATGGTAATGGATTAAAACGCATCAAGTATGTTCATCTTAATGATGAGCTAAACAAAATAAAACAGCTAAAAACCTTTGGTTCTATTTGGACGATGCTAGGAAACAAGCTTCTTGTTTTAAAAACTGGTAAATGAGAAGAAGGCACCAGGCATTTATGGTGCCTCCCCCATTTGAGCTGTATCCCAGGTACCCACGCCGTCGGTGAAAGGAGGCTCCTCTTACGGGCTAACAGAAGAAGGAACCACGGAGTCAGAATAGCATTGTTTTGAAAGCCCAGATAAATTACTGAATCTAGGCAATGATGATTAACAACTAATATCACAAAAAAAGAGGCAACTAGACATGACATGTCTTCGAGGGGAGAACACAATACGACCTATGAAGTAGTCTCAGTAAATAATGCAAATGTGAATTTTATTAGGCCTCCAAATCTAGCAACTAATTCATAGGAAATACATGGGAATTTAATCTGCAAAATCCAGGTGGTGAGAAACTCTACAGGACACTTGTCCCCATTTCTTCATTAAAAAAAAAAAAAAGAAAGAAATTGCATAATAAAAAGAAAGAGAGCAGGATCTTATTGATTAAAATAATTTAAGGAGCTATATCAACAAATTATAACACACAGACCTTATTTGTATTCCAACTGAAACAAATAATTAAAAAAATATACTGAACAACAAGGGGAAATTAGATGTTGACAGATTATTTAAGGAATTACTGTTCTAGAGAGAGTTTTTTAAAGAGTCCTTATCTTTCAGAGACACATTCTAAGGTTTGACACCGGAGATTTGCTTCAAATTGTTGATAATTATATTTGGGGGGCTAGGAAGTGGGTGGGGGCAGAGTTGAAATAAGATTGGCCCTGTGCTGTCAATTCCTAAAACTGGATGAGGTAGCATAGTGTTCTATGTTGCATATTCTTAAAATTTTCTACATAAAGAGTTACAAAATTTTTAGAGGAAGAATCTTTATTAAATTACCTGCAGTCATGCCTCAGTTTTGCTTTTGGTTTAGCTTGAGAGCTCCCTGGGTGATTTTAATGTGCAACCCAAATTCCAGAACCTCCCTTAATTTTCCTTAACCTTTCCCCAGGGAGTTTGGAATTCAGTCCTACTAGAGAGTGTTGTACCCGGGAAACGACCCTTCCTCTGTGATTGATCTCATCTCTACATTTTTCAGTTACCTCAGTTTCAGAGTTGCAAGATCTACTTTCCTATTAGTTTTTCTGATTTCCCCAGCTGGTTTGAAATTTCAGGAAGTTAATAGTCACTTTGTATTTGACTTATTTTGCCCTTGAGGCCTTTGAGAATGCCTGCCAATAATGAGCTGACCCATTTTTTAGAAACAGGGTGTGGTTCCTGAGACTTAGCTGCCTCCTTTGCTCAAAGAGGAAATGCCCATCTTTGTGGGCATCTGTGTGCAACTCAGTTCAAATGCATTTCAAGATGCAGATGTTTTGGAAAGAGAATCAGTCTCTCTAAAGTCAGGGTGCAGTGTGGAGGAGGAAGGGGGTGTGAACAGCTCCCTAAGGGGCTTCTTCTACCCAGCTGTTTGAGTGTTCTTTCAGGCCAGGAAGGGCCATTTGGGAAGCTACTTTCCTGCCTGGGGATGGCAGACTCCTTAGGGTAATAAGCAATGATATTTCAAAGATTTCCTGCTCAGGTCTCTGAGCCTGAGTAACATCGCTGTTCTCAAAGCCAGCTGGTCCAGCTCTGAGCCCACTCTCCATATTTCCTATAGGACAACCTATTTATTCACTGGTTCACTCACCAGCCAAAAACACACATATACATTTACACACACACACACACACACACACACACACACACTCATATACATACGTGCATACACTTACACACACTGACACATATGCACATCCAGAATTCCAGACATTGTTTCAGGTCTTGGAGTTCTAATGTCAAATATGACAGTCAAGGTCTTTGTTTTCATCATTCAGGATAAGGAGGGAGGTGGGTATGCTTGTGGTAGGCAGAGATGACGGCTGCAGATACAGTCAGAAAATGTGGGGTGGGTTGTTCTCTGAAATCTTGACTGAACTCTGAAAGCAATCATATCACTGTTGTTTCTTTCATTTTCAAATATGCCAGGTGATATGACTTAATTAAACATCATCGTAATAGCCATATTAACCTCTGAATATTACAGCAATGGTTCTCCAGATGAGGTCCCCGGACCACCAGCAGCAGCAGCAGCATTTGGGATCTTGTCGGAAATGTGAATTCTAAGGCCCCACCTGGACACACTGAATCAGAAACTCTTGGGGGTGGAGTCCAACTATCCGAGTTTTAAGAAACCCTCTGGGTGATTCAAATGCATGGGAAGGGGGAGAACCACTGGGGTAAGTCACCTCCCCTGAGACCTTGAACTCTATTCAATTATGAATGATTCTGATACCCCCTCACCTTTGAGAACTCTACTATCAGTCAAAGAAATGATCGTACACCCACTGTCTCATGTGGGAACCACAGAGCCTCGTAGCTCTCGTTGTCTCCAGCCTTTAAAATCTACCTCAAGGACTTTTCATTGAGCTGCAATTCTACCTTGCAGAAGGGCAAAGGGATAAAAGGTAGAGGGAGAAGTACAACGTGTGAAGGAACAAAAAGGTGGAACGAGATATTTGGTTGATTTTTGCCAGCTGCTGCAGGCCCATTTCCTCCCCCACATCTATCTATCTATCTATCTATCTATCTATCTATCTATCTATCTATCTATCTTCCATCACCTATCTGTGTCTGTGTGTCTACATATTGTTCTTCTGTCTAACCATCCCAACATCTGCCCTTCTCTCTGTCTATCTGTATACCTGTCTATATGTCTATTACCTGTGTGTCTGTTTATCTATTATCTGCCTACCTGTCTATCTATTATCTATCTATCTAATTATCATTATCATCTGACAAAGAGAAATGGAAAAGGGGAGAAAGGGTTTGAGTAAGTTTTTTAACGTCTAGGAGCCTTAGATTCTTCAAATGTCAAGTATGTGTGCGCACGTGTGTGCATGTGGGTTGTGTGAGTTTAATATTATTATTTCACACAATCATTATAATGGCTTTAAAGGTGAGTACATATGTTATAACACAGTTTCTGACCCACAGTACGTGGTCAGTTATTGGTAATAGTGGCTGAAAGGAGTCTAAAAAGAGAAGAAATGGAGGGAAAGAAGGGAAGGGAGAGCAGTGTGAGGAGCAGGCTGAGCAGGAGAAACAGAGCACAGGAGAGGCTGTAGGAAAGGCCTGCCATGTCTGAAGGGGACTGACTTGGAATATAAAGTGAGGGTGTGAGGCCAAGGTGCCATGGAGCAGTGAAACAACTATGGATCCTTAGAGACATGTTGAAGGTGGGAAAGCCAGTGACATTATAATAAGGTGCCTCAGAAATCAGCAAGAAAAGCACAAGTTGTGGTAGTAATGAAAGAACCTAAATGAGTGTGCCTTTCAATGAAGTGCGTGTTTGTGTTTCAGAAGTGGAGATGTGCCAAGATTGCCTAGGGCTCTTCTTCCACAACTTACCCACCCACTCTGGACCAAGTTGTGAAAATATATACCTACTTCTTTCTCCAAGTCATTCTACCAGCTAATTATATGTAAAGATTCAAATCATGAACTGAAACTCCAAAGCTTTTTATGGGCATTATGGGAGTATTAAATAGAAAGATTGGAAGCAAAATTACAGTTCTCCCATTAGGTTTTGGGGGAATTGATAAAAATCTGCTTTTAATTACAAATATAAAGCAGTGAGGCCTTCTATGCACAAACAGGAATGTCTTTAGGGCTTAGTCCCACGTGCAAATTTCTACAGATGTCTGCTGGGATCCCAGCCTCTGCTGCCTGGTCTGTGGGCCTCTGGGAGGAGTGATTGATGGGCTGGCTCGGTTTTTGGCTGAGAGACCTTGCTAATAGATACACGAAAACAGAGGCTGTAATGCAGCTCATAAGATGAAGTAATGGGCTTGTCTCTGTCTAGGTCAGGAATTCTGCCAAGCACTGTGTTTTAAATAAAATGAGGCTTTTGTGGTTCTTGGCATGGGCCTGCCAGTGCAGGCTAACCTTGGCATCTATGTGTTGGGCTTTCTCTAGGCTGAGGGTTGATTTGGACCCAAGGGCTACCCAAGGGCAAGGATACTTGGGCTTGGGGACCCTTTCTACCAAGCCTGTTCCTCTCTCAGTAAGGTATCACTCAGTTGCTTAAGCTCAAAAGCTAGGAATCAGCTTTGATTCCTCCCCTGCCACACACAGAATGATCTTTTTGTGTGAAGTCCTAAGTAGGGAAGGTGGTACAGCCCAGTGCTTAACCCTCCCAGCCCGCCGGACCGATGGTTCGGTCAGTTCCGAACCTGCCACTAGACCGCTGCACCTAATGTTCGGTACTTTGCCTCGTACGTGACAACAGTGACTCCATGTTCCATCTTATTCTAACCACTTGTTTGCATGGAACTATCATTTTTCTATATCATGTGGGTTTTTCTCTTTAATGCTCAGGAGCCCAGGTATAGGGGACAGTTAGGTTCAGGGCCTCAGGCCTGGTAGGGTTAAAACAAGGACTGGGAAACCAGATGGCCTGGGTTTGAATTCTGGTCCCCACTACCTGCTAGCTTTGTGGGTCTGGTGAGTAATAGAACATCCCTATGCCTCAGTTTTCTTAGCTGTAAAATGAGGATAATGGTATCTACTTAGGCAAATTTTGAGAATTAAATTGATGTAAATACAGTACTTAAAACAGTGCCTGATACTGTACATGGAAGTCTTAGAGTACATACAGATGTTACCACGCAGATGATGGGTAGCTATTGTTAATGTTAATATGATTCTCATCAACTTAACCTTGCTCTTAGAAAACCCCAGACTTCCCCCATAGATCCTAAGTCATGATAATGCTGGCTTGTGTTCCTCAAACTTGTCAAGGCCTCTTTTTCATCCAGACTTCGTGATTTTATTCCCTCAGGCTGGAATGCTCTATCCTTAGTGCTGCTAATGGCTGTTTTGCTCTCTTTTTTCAGGTGTCTCTTCAAATATCACTTTCTCAGAGAGATCTTCCATTTGTAATATGAAGTAGGGTGTGGCTGTTGGCCTCCTCTTCCATCAACATCACAGAGCACGGACTAGACAGAAAGTCTTTCCGGTAAGCTTTGCTGAAGCAAGAAGGCAAAGAGAACATGTGAGGTTTTTCTAAACCTGAGCAGGAGAACTGGGCTGGATCCCCATCACTCTCAAGGGTCCCGTAGTTGATAGGTTGTCCAGAGACCTCACTTTCTTTTCAAACTGGAGGTTCACTCAGAATTTCCTAGATAAACCTAGGAAGGGATGAGTGGGCCCAGCTATGAGGTGAGATGTGCCTTGACCCCATGTTGGGCGTGGGAGTCTGAGTAGTAGCCCCGCCCAAATATATCCATAGCCTCATCCCCAGAACCTGTGAATGGCAAAATTTGTGAATGAGATAAAGTTAGGGATCTTGAGATGAAGAGATTCTCCTGGATTATCCAGGTGGACCTGATATGATCACAGGGTCCCTGTAAGAGGGGGAAGGAAGGTCAGAGTCAGAGAAGAAGGGTATGTGCTGATGGAAGCAGGGGTTGGAGGGTTGCACTTTGAACGGAAGAAGGGTCTATCTGCCAAGGAATACAGGCTACCATTCGAAACTGAAAAGGTTAAGGAAATAGATTCTCCCTTTGCAGCTTCTAGAAGGATCCAATCTGCTGACACCTTAACATGTGTCTAGTGAGACTGATTTCAGACCTCTGACCTTCATACCTGTAAGATGAAAAATCTATGCTGTTTTAAGCACTAAGTGTGCTAAGTCGTCACACCAGCCATAGGAAACCAACACATGGAGTTAGAACTCCGGCAGAGCCCAGGCCTCTCCCTCTCTCCCCACCAGTGCCAATGCCCTTTCCCTTCTGCACTCAAGCCTGGGGAAAGTCAACCAGAAGCTACTGAGGACTTATAGCTGTCTGGTCTGGTGGCATCAGATTCAGGTGAGAATGATGGCCACCTCCATTACTTCAGGTACTAGCCTGCCCTCTTTTTCTCACCCTGTTAAGACAGAACCAGAAGGATGTGACTCATGTTCTATGCTCACACTCTTTTGGTTTTCCATCTCTGACTCCTGGCCTGGACTTGTGGGACATGCTGGGGGCCCCCACTCAGGCCTCCAATGCTGTTTTCTGCTTTTGTACCTCCCTCCATTTGTTCATTCTTTACCTCACTCATTCGCGCATCCATTCAACAAGTATTTATTGAGTACTTTCTAGGTGACAGGCGGTGCTTTAGGTGCTTGGGATATGTCAGTGAGCAAAATGAAGATTCTTACCTTCAAGGAGTTTATAGTATAGTGAAAGGACAAAAAACCCCAGTAAATATAAAAAAGTTCATTAATAATGAATTAATAATGCTTGTCATTGTGAAAAATATTTAGCAGAATAATCGGAGTGTAAGGGTGAATTATAGATTTAAATGGGGTAGACAGGGTTGGCCCTGTTGAGAAAGTGACAGTTGAATAAATTTCTAAAGGGGTGAGGGAGTGAGCCAGGCTTCTATATGGAGGAAGGGCATTTAGTCAGGTCCAATTGCCAGTGCATAGTCCCTGAGGCAGACGTGTTCGTGTGACACTTGAGGTCTGGCAAGGAGACCATGTGTCTGGAGTGGAGGGAGCAAAAGGCAGAATGGTGCAAGGGTAGGTCACAAAGATAAAGGGGACCAAACCATACAGGGCCTTACAGAGCATCACAGGACTTTGAGAGTTTACTCCCAGTGCCATGGGGAGCCATTAGAGGGTTTTGAGCAGAAGGGTGACATACTGAGACTTATGTTTTTAAAGGATTGCTTTGGATGCTGTGTTCAGAACATTTGGTCAATTGATTAAGAGACAGATTCTTAAAATATTTGCAGTCTAATAATAACAATAAGACAGGCACACACATAACAATAATACAAGATAGAAGCAGCAAATACAAAGACACTTCGATCGTCTGAGGGCTCTCACTCCTAAAGAGGAGAGAGAGATTGACCTCAGCTGGGGTGAGAGGAGGGTAGCATCATGGTAGGTGTTACAGAGGAAGGACCATTGAGATGGGCTTTGAAGATAGGTAGGGTTTGGACATGGACATTAGGTGGTGTGTTGGCATCGTAGGTCCAAGTGTGTGGGGCAGAGTGAATCCAGTAGTCCATGGCTATTAGTTAGGCCCCTGGGCATCAGATGCATAGTACATGTCAATCACCAGGGAGCTGGTTCGTGCATGGGAACTCTATCTGCCTTGTTTACCTACTGTGTGCTTAGCACATAGAAGGTGCTCAATAAACATTTCTGAAATGAGAGAACCCAGGGGATTTGGCTACTGATTGGATGTGGGGAACAAGAGAGAGAAAGAAGTAAGGATGAGTTCATGGATTGCAATAAAGGCTCAACCAGCAAGTGGTACTCAGGGCATACAGGAAATAAGGAAAAGATACAAACAAAGCAAACACAATACAACACAACACAACACAACTCAACACAACACAACACAACACAACACAACACAACACAAACCAGAAAACAAAGAGCAACTCAATCAAAAGACAAAAGATTAACCACACACAGCAGAAGACCTGGATTCTTCTGACCCTCAGACCTAGACCAGTGTGGCTTAGAGAGCTGAGTTTTTTGGGGTAGTTAAGAGCCCTTGGACTAGAGCCCATCATTCTAGGGCTTATATCCTGGTTTTCCCTCCTACTAGCTGTGTGATCTTGAACAGATTACTTCACTTCTATCTGTGTCTCAATTTCATGGGGTGGTTGTGAGGATAAAACAAAACAATATAGCCATGTGCCTCTTAACAACAGCAACATGTTCTAAGAAATGCATCATTGTGGGAATGTCAGAAAGTACACATACACACACCAACATGGTCTAGCTTGCTACACACCTAGGCTATATGGTGTAATTTATGGCTCCTGCCATACAAACGTGTTCAGCATGTTACTATGCAACGCAACATGAGATTAAATTGAGCACAGAGAAAATGATTCAATCAAGAATTGCAGTAAACACGATGCAGGAGGCTGCTGCCGGTATAACACGCTTTCTGTTTTATAACAAACTTTTTTTCCTCATAAGTAGAAAAAGTACAATCTAAAATAATGAAAAATACAAATAGACAATGCATTGTAAAATTGTACACCTGGAATCAATGTAACTCTTGATAACTAATGTCACCCCAATAAGTCTAACAATAAAAATATTTTTATATATAAAAAAATAAAATTATGAAAACTGTATAGCATAGTAAATACATAAACTGGTAACACACTGAAGTATGGTCATTATCATGTACTGTGTACTGTACCTAATTGTATGTGCTGTACTTTTATATGACTGGCACCACCACAAACACATGGGTAATGCCTTGCACTACAAAGTTACGACAGCTATGGGGTCACTAGGCTATAGGAAGTCTCAGATGCATTATGATCTATGGAACCACCGTGGAATATCCGACACCGACCAAAACATCGTTATGCGTGCATGACTGGACTTGCATAGGCTCGCAGCAGTAGCTGGCCTGTAACAAGAGTCTGATAGATACATCTAGCTGTTACTGTTAGTGTTATTAGAAGAAAAGGGAGCCCCAGTTCAAAGAGGAGAAGCATGGGGCTCAGGGAGGAGCTGGTGGCCCCCTGGCTGTGGACACAGGTTGTACCCATCGTTTCTGTCTGCCTTCAGAACTCAGGTCTCAGGACTGTCTGTGAAGGCAGCTTTGAGAGGCGGCAGGGAAAGGAAGAGGGAAGAAAGAAAATAATTGTTAGTGAGGAGAGAATGGTGAGATTTTAAAGCTCTGAGGACACCCAGAAAATGAAGACACAGCTGCCATAGTGAAGGTCCATGTTTAAAAAAAGTTATTTATTAAATTTATTGGGGTGACATTGGCTAGTAAAACTACATAGATTTCAAGGGTATCATTCTATAATACATCATCTATGTGTGGCATTGTGTGCTGACCACCCAGAGTCAGTGAAGGACCTTCTAGAAGGGAGCAGAACAGACCTGACCGGGTAGGGCAGCAGCTGAACGTCCTAGTGCCCAAGGGCTGCTTGGTGGAAAACACTCCGGATTCCAGCCGTAGCCCGCGCAGATGGGTTCAATAAGCTCATGGTTATTTACATCAATGCAAAGACTGCGTGCGTGTATTTCTGGCTCCTGGGGTCTGGAAAGGAAAAGGAATGATTGAAATGAGAAACGTGCTGAAAGGAAAAAATGGACAATCTGACCAGAAAAAATGTTCCTGCTTAGCATAATCCCTTTCATCCCAGGGCTTCCATGGGCTCCGTAAGGGACTCGCAAGCCCTCCAAAGACCCGGGGCCCACACCAGCTGGGCTCCCAGGAGAGGGCCCTGGGAATCCCCTGTCTGGGGTCAAGGGACAGAGGGCTGGGTGGGAACCTCGGAGGAGGAGCAGAGGGAGGCAGTGTGCTGAGGCTGAATCCTGTCCCACCCTTTCCTAGTGGTGTGCACATCTGCGAAGGGAGGAGAGTCACCCCACATCCCTCACAGGTGGCTGTGGGGATTCAGTGCGTTGTTCACACGCTGCTGTGAGAATCGGGGAAGTCCCATTTGGTTCTTTGGTGGAGGGGGAGCGGGGCTTTCTGCATCCTTGACCTTATGTCCAGCAGCCTCTTCCAGGGAGGCTGGCACTTGCAGACCAACATTACACCAGTTTGTGTTGGGCTGTTTCCAGGGCTTGAGAAGAGGCAAATACAGCTTAATATCACTTTTGGCTGGGTAGTGCTGGGGTTCCAGTATCTTAAGGAACATGCTGAGCCAACTAACTCACGCCCCAGAGGCAGGGGCTGTGCTGTGCTGGCTTATCCAGGGAATGAAGGCTGGCGGGAGTCTCATCTGGGGCACACGGGGTGCCCTAGTTACTGCTGTGGCGTTAGAAAGCTCTGCATGATTTCTGGCTAACAGCTGCCTGAAGTTGGGGAGAAATGCCCTCTTTCCCACCAGGCAAGGAAACCTGGCAACTGGCTGCCTTCGCCCACGTGCGCCTGGTACTGCGGCCTCCTTGCTGTGGTGGCGGGTGAGGGCTGCGTGAGGACTGGGGGGAATCCCCAGGGTGTGTCATGGGGGAGGAGGCCTGACCCAGGCTCCATAAACCTCAACGCCTGCTTTTCTCAGGGGAGAAGGAAAACATTAAAAGAGCATGTCGGGTTTTCTAGGTCTGTAAACGCCCTTGTCCACAGCTCTCAAGGGTTCCTTAGGAATCAGGCTCTACCAGACTTAGTGCCAAGCACATGGCTCTTCTGATAAGACCTGGCAGCTCTTCAAACCTAGCATTTTAAGAGCTCTTGGATGCTACAAATGCTTCAGCAGAGCCTCACCATGGGGAAGCTGCCTCCCGTCCCTACGCCATCCTCAGATCCTGGGCATTGTGAGGTGAACCCTACTGTCATGCCACTTGGAACCACTAATGAGCTGGGGATCATTAAGCCAAGGTCTGGCCTTTCCCCCTATTTTGCCTCACAATCCTGGGCTGTAAAAAGGCTTTCGTTTGTTATTTTTTGCTGGATAAGGATACTGACTCAATTGCTCAGTGCCAGCTGCATAGTCAGTGGTGAGCTAGCATGCGAGGGCTCTCCCATTAAGAAAGCTCAGTTGTGTGCATGCTCCGGTCTTTTCTAGATGATATGGGTCTCTGCTTTGGGGGGCACCTACAAGCTGTGTTCTCTACCTTCCTCCTGAATCCTCAGCAGTGCCTGGCACATGAGAAGTGCTCATGACCATTGGCTGAATGGGTGAGTGTGCAAAAACTGGCTTTTCAGGAAAATAGACCAAATTGGAGAGGGATCAGAGGAGACCATGGTGTGATGAATATATGCAACTGTCGGGATGATCCCACAAGGTATGGGGACAGGGGAAAGGAGAGTCTGCTGTTCAAACAACATAGCCCAAGGGACAGGGGTGAACTCTGGCTCCATTCAACTGCCTTTAGTTTACAAAAAACATCTCCAAATGCAGGGCTGTGGCGTTGCAGGAGAAATCTCTGGAGAGTGACATTTCTTAAAGCAGGTGATTAGTGGGGCTTAAGTTATAAATAATTTATTCTACCTGGCAGGAGTTGAGGCAGAACCGACGCTGTCAGAACAGGGTCCAGACATGGGTCTGACAAGAGTTGGACCTGGAAGGCAGGACCAAGGCAAGGTGGCTGGATTTCAAGGAGCAGTCTTATTATGGATGGAAGGTTGTGTCCCTGTCCAGTTCGCATGTTGAGACCCTGATCCTCAATGTGACAGTATTTCGAGGTAGGACCTGTGGAAGCTAAGATTAGGGTTAGATGAGGTCATGATGGTGGGGCCCCTGGATGGAATTAATGCCTTTTAAGAAGAGGAAAAGACAAGAGCTCTGCCTTTGCTTTGTGGGGATGCAAGGAGATGTCCTTCTGCAAATAAGAGACAGGGTCCTCACAGGACACCAGATCTGCTGGCACCTTGATCTTGGGCTTCCCAGGCTCTAGAACAGTGAGAAATATATAACTGGTGTTGAAGCCACCCAGTCTATGGTATTCTGTTCTAGTAGCCCCAGCTGATTAAGACAGGTCTGGAGCTAATGCAGGAAGCACATTGTTGATCAGTAAGTCAGCAATAAGAACCAGTCCCCTGGATGAGGCAAGGACAGTGGAGATTAGGGGAAATGCAAGTAAACATGTGTAATATGTGGGTAAGCATGTGTAAAACGAGGACAACTGCACCCTTCACCTCTGAGAGGCACATGTCATGTGTGCATGTGTGCCTAACACACGCCTGAGAGTTTGACAGCCACCCAGCTCTCTAGTTGCTATGCTCATGTTGGCGTACAAGCTCCCCAAATAAAGTTGAGGTCCACCACATTTTTCAGGACCGTGGATCTACATCTTCCAGACTCTGTTCTCTCCACCTCTTTGCTCTGCTCCCCTGTCTGCACCCCAGTCCTCATTTATTGGGTGTAAGAGACACAATTGGTATATTTCCCACATCCCTTTGACCTGCAGTGTTTCTGGGCAGTTGAACCCAACTATAAGCATCTTAGCTAGTTATCTGAGAGCTATCTCATCTGGGGCAATCTAGGCAGGATTGGGACTGGCTGGAGACCCTTCTGTGCATATCATACAGACCATAGAAGTTCTTGGTCTCCTCCTCAGCAATCCTCAAGCAATGACTGACTGATAAACTCCCACAGCCCTTCATCCCTCCGATAAGATTCATCCCAAAGTACCTCAGCAGGATTAAGCTTCAGCTGTGCAGAGTACTAGCTTGCTTGCTAATGTATCCATTGTTGGCTTCCTTTCTCTCCCAGTCTCACTTCCTGACTCCTCTACCAATGCTTCCTGAGGTCATCCCCTAAATAAACTATGTGCAAGTGAATTCTTGTTACAAGGACAGTTGCTAGGGAACTCAAAATAAGTTACCTGGTTTTAGCCTTCTCTTCCTCCACATCACCCTAATGTTCAGTGTTGGCTCAGGACCCAAGAAGTGTAGAGCTGGAACCCAGTTTTAAGAAGCAGAGAAATAGACTCCACCTCTTGGTGATGGTAGGAGCTGCAAAGTAACATTGCAAAGGGTGTGGATATACGGTGGGGTGGAGAATGTAGCTCTTTCTGCAAGCACTCTAGAGCTATTTCCAACTCCTTCAACCTCTCATACCTGATGGGTTGTCAAGTGCTGTTGAATCTACCTCTGCAATATCTCCTGCACCAAGTACCTATTTTCATTGTCCTTTCCCCCCCATTTCTGCTGTCCCTCATCTCTTGCTTGAACTTATGCAATAGATTTCTAACTGACCTCTGTGGCTCTTATTTTCCCCTCTAAACCAAATCCATCTTCCGGAGTGATCTTTCTAAAGCACATCTGATCGAAACACATGTGCTCAAAACATCTGCTGATGTCCCCTCGCCTACAGGAAAACATTCACATTTTCAGCATGACATTCAAGGCCTCTGCCATTTACATTTCCAGCACCATTTCCTGGCATTTTCCACCCACATATTCCAGAAATACCACACTTGTCTTTATTCTCAGAAAGTTCTCATCACTTTCCTCCACTTTTGTGATTGCAAGAGGCCCAAGAATCCTCCATAACTGAGCTCGACCTTCTCCTCCCTGTGTCATAGTCACCGATTGTTTATGTCTCTGTGCCTGTCTATAGGTCATAGAACAAACACTTATTCAGTCAACTTTTGCATGTGCTGGGTGCTGGGGTTATGTGTGTATTGCCTGTTTTGTTTATTTTTCCTTAACCATGAAATTGTGAACTCCACAAATAAATGCAATATGCCTTCCAGAGTGTACCATAGTGTGGGATGTGTGGCAAATGTTTAGTAAACCTTCGCAATTCAAATGGAATTTAAAAAATTGGCTTGTGGGCAAAAGGAGAGTCACCTTGGGCCTTACATGAATAATCAGATCCCATGGATGTGGAATACTCACATAGTATAAAATGTACTTACCACTAAACCATTACTGAACCTAATTTAATCTCTCTTAGATGATTCAAAAGCTCTCCAGAATCTTGTAGGACCACATTGTCATCAATGAAAGCATCAATTCTCATTGAGTGGTACTGCCTGTCAGAAAGTTCACATTGATAGGGTTCTGAAGAAATCAGAAGTCTTTTTTTCAAATCAACAATTCACTGAAGTACTTTAAAAGTGCATAGTATAATCAAATCTTGATTAAAAAATTTGGACCTAGCAGTTTAATTTTGGTGAGCTGTTGGGCGGATGAAAGTACAATTAATAGGGATTATCTGGGGAATGAGGCCATACTTTCCAGTCTTTGCTCATGGTAGGCAGTTGAGGTTTCTGCACGGAAAAACAGCAGCCAGCTCTTGGAACAATTACACCAGCGTCACTGGGATTGTAAGCTAGCACAGGGCAGGGACTTGACTGTTCTGGCTTTGTGCAAGTAATACTGAGCATGAGGGGGGCCTCAGGTCAGACTGGTCTTCGCTGGGAACTGCTCTCTCTCTTTAGTACAGAACTGACCAGTTGGATTGAGCATGAGTGAGCTGGGGGACTGGATGCTCTCAAAAGTCAGCAAACACAACCAATAATCTTCATGATATCAAATAACCTGCTGGACCTGTTTTGGTTTCAGCTCTGACATGAGAAGAGGTCGGAAGTCATCGCTCCCATTCTTAGCAACAAAAAAAAAGTGGAACAAAATCGTGACTTTTCTCAGAGCCCCCTCTTACCCTCTTATCCCCCAACCCCGGAGGACTGAGCTTACCAGGCAAACTCCCACCTTCCAATCTGGAGAGACAGGCACATCCAGAGAGTCATAGCCCAGGTCTGCTTATCTGAACCTGAAGCCACCTAGACCAGAAACTGGTAGGAATATTTAAATTAGGCTGACCAGACATCCCATTTTAAGTGGTCAGAAAACAACTGTACTGTCCTATTTCAAACACTATGGATAATCGGCCTACTGATGCCTTGAATTTACTCCAGTGGGTCTAGGCTGACCACACACACTGTTTGAAGTGGGACAGGACCATTGTTTTCTGTCCTGTTTAAAAGGGTATGTCCGGTCAGCCTAATTTAAATGACAATTGTGATGAACTGCTGGAAGCTGAGTGTGAGCTTGCCTGAGAAGGCGGAGCTTCTTGTATTGGGTGACGACAGCATATACACAAGTGAACTGAATAATAGCAATATCATCAGGAATGGGAGGGAGAACCTGGGAATACTGTTGTAAGTTATCTATACTACATTTAAAATGGTATAGTCTTATCTGAAGGAGCACTTAGAGTAGTTAAAAATGTATATTGGAAACTCTAGGGCCACAACTTAAATAAAAAAAGAAGTATAATTGATATGCCAGGAGTTGAGATAAGATGGAATCATACAGAAGGATCAGTTTAAACAAGAAAGAGGGGGAGGAAAAAACCCAAATGTAGCAAACAGAAAACAGTGAAACAGTTATAAACATGGTAAACATTAATCCAACTATCTCAATAATCACTTTCAATGTGAATGGCCTACCTTAATTATATCTGCAAAGACTCTCTTTCCAATGAAATGTTCTGGGAGTTTGGTCATGACATATCCTTTTTGGGGCTTCTATTCAACTCACTACAAAGGGTTTAGACCAAATGGACTCCAGGTCTCACTCATCTCTCAAAGTCTCTGAGACATAAATGACAAAGGGCAACTATCTCTAAAACATAAAGAATGAATCCAAGTGGGTAAGAAAAATATCAACACATCAAGAGGTGAATGGACAACTCACACACACAGTAGGAAGATGCTTCAATGAGTAAGCAGACATAATCGGAAGTTCTGCCTTCGTAATGTCAGAGACATGAAAACTAAGATGAGTCTCAGATTTATTGAGTCTAAAAAACCAAAACCCAATGCTGGCAAGGATGTGATGAAACTGGGACTTACAAGTGGACCCACCACTTATTTCCACGGACAGGCTCAGGGTAGGCATTTATTGCATTGAGTTGCTGATGGTTCATTGATTGGCAAAACTGATTGGGAGAGAAATGTGACAAGGTATTCCAAGAATCTTTCAAATAAAGGTATCTGTTGGTTGAAAAAAATAAAAAGTAAATGTTCTAAATACGGCAATTACAAAAATGTCAGAGTGATTTAACATATAAAACAAGACCCAATTATATATTGTGCACAAGGAACCGACTTTAAATATAAAGATTCAGATGAAAAGTAGAGGCATGGAGAAAGATATACCATGCTAACAACTAGTTAGAAGAATGCTGGAGTAGTTATTTTCATTTCAGACAAAAGCAGACTTCAGAACAGGAAAAATTATCGGGGATAAAGAGGGACACTGCATAATGATGCTGTTAATTCTCCAAGATGACATAAAAGTCCTAAAGTTGGATGTGCTTAATAACCTCTCAAAAATACGTGAGGCAAGTACTGATAGACGTCTAAGGGAAGTAGACAAATCCTCTATTACAGCTGGACTTCAGTATTCTCTTCCAGTAATTGGTAGATCCAACATGCAGAAAATCAGTAAGGATATAGTTGACCTAAAATAACCTCCTGGGTTACATGGAAAACCTATATTTTTGTCTTTATTTGTTTGACCTCTTTGAAATGTCTGAAGAGACAGCCATAGGGTAAATCCAGCGACACTACTGAAATTTAATTTAGTTTTAAAAAAACAACCAGTTCTATTACAGCAAACACTTACCCCTCCTTTGGTTTATAAGACAGAAAATAATGGCATTTATATGACTTTTCATTTGTATAATCACTATTTCAAATTACTTTTATGTCAGGGATAGGGAATGGGCAAAGGGGGTCAAAAGGTAAAAACTTTCAGTTATAAAATAAATAAGTCCAGCAGATATAACGTACAGCATGGTGGCTATAGTTAATACTGTATTGAGTATTTGAAAGTTGCTAAAGAGTAGATCTTAAAGGTTCTCATCAGAAGAAAACAATTTTTGTAGCTATGTATGGTGATGCATGCTAAGTGCGCTTAACTGTGGTGATCGTTCTGCACGATGCAAATACTGAATCGTTGCATTGTGTACCTGAACCTAACACCATGTTACGTGGCTACTATCCCTCCATAAAAAAAGTAATTTGTGTGCCTTAGTTCATTTGACCATTAAAACCAGTGTCTGTAAAATGGGTACGAAACACCAGACAGGCAGAGCTGTGCTTCTACTTCCGTTTTTTGGGTCACGGAATCCAAGATTCAAAGAGAAGAGCTGACTTGGCTGCAGTTACCCAGCTAGGAAGTGACAGAGCCGCATAGAAAACCCAATTCTTTCCATTCTTATCCCACTATTCCTTCCACTCCACTAGGTTTCCTATCAAAACAATTGGGTTTAAGAGAGATTTCTTTGTGTAGTGCTATTTTGGACTTTGTAGACACAGCATTACAGGTGACGCCCCCCACCAACACACTCCAACGTCTGTACAATATTCCTTTCCAAAGATGTCTTTTTGGCAAACAGCAGCTAGTGTGTTTATGAAGTCATTCTGGATTTGACGGATGCCGTCAAGTATTCCTTGCCTCTTGCCCTCCCTTCCTCTTTCTTCTCTGTACCACTCCCTCCACCCCCACCTCCTAAAGATGACTGCATTTGAAGCTTCCATTGCTTCAAGAACAGAGTCAGACAACAAAGGCTTCGGATGCTTAGCTTTGAAGGTGCAGTCCTGGTGTTGGTGCGAGAGACGTTGCAGAGTAGATATGGTTCCAGTATTTGTTTTTTCTATTAAAATGAGATCTTGAAAGAGGGCTCTCACTGGGGTGGGGAAGAAGGTGGTTTTTAAGGCAGTGAAGGCGGTGCTGGGCACCATACCCTGCTTCTTCACAACCCTCCTTATGCCCATTGCCAAAGGAGAGTGGGTGACAGAAGTTCCTGATAAGTGGGAGCACCTGAGCCAAAGGGGGCGTCAGCTTTGCAGGAACTGTCCATGGTGTGGGGCAGGGATAGCTGCAAGAAGAATCTGCACTGGGGAATAAGAAACCATGTTCCTGGTGGCCCTGAGCCAGCACAGTGAGGACAGTAGAAGAGTCAGGCCTCCTAGCTGAAGGGGGCAGATAGCTGAGGGAAAGCTGCAGTGGACCTGAAGACTTGTCCCACAAAGGGGATACCGCCGAGCAGATCACAGTAGCTTTGGGGCAGAAATACTTGCCCTGTCACCATCCATTACAGGGACCCAAAGTGTTAATGGTATGTATTCAGCTTTCGCTGAAGCCAGGAGTGGCCCTGATGTCACCAAGTGACAGCCACTGACCTCTAGACCTCATGTTTTGTGGAGAAAAGATAATGAACTTGGGGGTTCCCAAACTTGAGCATGCATCAGAGTCACCTGGCAGGCTTGCTAGGGCACAGACTGTAGGTTCTGATTTGGCTGCTTGGAGTGGGCCCCAAGGATCTGTAGCTCCAACCAGTGCTCTGGTGATGCAGACACTGCTGCTTTGGGGACCAGACTTGGAGAAGCACTGATTTAACCCATTGTGAGCCAGTACAACAATAATTTGCTGTGAAACACGATCCTGATAGCAGACCATATCTGAGAGCAGAAAGTTATAGGAACATTGAGACTTGGAATACAAATTAAGTTCAGTTTAGAAAAACTGAAGCGTACAAATTTTTTTGTACTCTTGTGAGTAAATGGCTTGTGAATTCATACTTAACATATTCAATGGGTCTCCTTAGTTTGTGGGGGAAGGGAATGGAAAGTCCACAGGGAGGTATTAAATGAGTAATGATCAACTTAATTTACTGTTTGTGATTTTTAAAAGAGTGCAAATTGACCATAATTGGATAGCTTAAAAATTCATTAAAGCACACACAGGTCAAATATACAAAAAGAGTTGCGACATAATGCCTTTATCACCGGAATCTCAAAGTCTCATGCCTATTGTCTCCCTGACTCAAACTACTTGGCACAACAGAGCGCTGCTAATAAAAAGGATTTGTGTATCTTCTTGCCATGGGGTCTGACCCATGGTCTATGACAATGTGTACAAACACTTCTCTAATTGAAAAACAAGACCTAGTGAAACATAATGAAATGCCAGGTGAATGTTATCCATTTCCTCCTATAACAATATGTGCCAAGCACTGCTTCCAGTTTGGGGTTTACTGGGGTGCAAAGGTGAATGTGACATCTCCCCAAATGGATTCTAAGTTCCTTGAGCAGCGAAATGTAGATGAATCCCAAACGTCTTTAGGATTAGGTGGGAAATGATAAGTGCATTAGAAGTTACTTATAATATAAAAGAAGTGGGGGACTCATGGGAAGCCGCTTGGTAAATAGGAAAGGCTGATATTTGAGGATTCCTGAATGATGACTGGGATTTTCAATAGTGCAGACAAGAGATTTTGGCATTTAAAAGACCTGAAAGCCCATTTAATTCAGCCACTCACCTGGGGTTTTCCATTCCCTCCCAGCATGTGTCCAGATAGTCATCTCATCTGGGCATCATTCATTCATTTGTTCACTCACCTCATATTTAACTAAACTCTTGTGTGTGCCAGATACTGTGCTCAGCGCTGAAGAGGCGAGGAGATGGTGAGCAGACCTAGATGCAGTCCCACCCTCCTGGTCCTTCCAGTCTATTAGGGGAGACAGCAACTGAACAAATGTAAAATCTGGAGGGTGCCAAGACAAGTCATCACTGGTGCTAGGAGAGCCTGAAATAAGGGGGAGTGATCTGCTCCCGGAAGGGGTGAACCCTGAACCTATGAAGATTTAAGGATGTGAAGCATGAACTAGATAAAAGAAGGGAGAGAAGAGAAGAGCATTCTAGACAAAGGGAACTGCCTGGGCAAAGGTCTTGAGGCAGAAGATTCTGGTGAGAGGTTCCGAAGGGGCAGAGGGAGCAAGCAGAGAAGGACGAGCAGAGGGGATGCCAGCAGGAGCGGAGCCTGAGAGGCTGCAGAGAGAGAGCTGAGCTCTTGTATCCTAAGGGCACTGGAAAGCCCTAGAAGGGGTTAGAGCAGGGATTTGAGCAGGAGTTGAGCCGTAGGGGAGATGCGTGTGGGATACAGGGATTGTGAGTATGACGTGTGTGTGTGTGTGTGTGTGTGTGTGTGTGAGACACAGTCAGATCGGTGGTTTGAAAAAAAAGATGCTTCTGTTGCATTTTGAAATGCATCCATTGACCGGTGACTCCCTACTTGTCCATTTTGGACAGCCCTATTGGTCAGTAAGTAATTCCTGTGCTAGGCCATACATCTTTGGGTGTTCAGAGATAACTATGACATACCTGCGTGCTTTCTGAAGCCTAGGTTGCCCCCGATCCTCCACCTGTCTCTGTTTGACTACCTGAAGTTCCCTCCCTATCTCGGCCTTTTCCTCAGAACCTGCTGGAGTCTGGCCCCTGAAGTGTGAAGCTCAGGACGAACCCAGAGCTACAGTATGGTCTGACCGGTATGCATACCTCCCCTCTCTCATTCTAGAAGCTACACCATTAATGCATTAATTTTTTTGGCAGTCAGGTCACACTATTGACCTGCGCTGATCTTCCTGACAACTCCAACTCCCCAGGCTTTTCATATAAACTGCAACTACACATGGCTCTCTCTTCCTCTCAGGTGTCTTTTGGACCCAAGGGTAGAACTTTACATTTATTCCAATTAAATTGTATCTTGTTAAACCCAGTTCATCACTCTATCCTGTCAAAAATGCCTGGAGCCCTTATTAGGTTTTTCAAAATATATCCTGTACTCCCACAAGTTTCCGCCCATCAATCTACACGTATTTGAATGCCTTTTCTGTGTCAGCTCTGTTGCCAGTATTGAGGATTTAGAGATGTTTAAGTCTCTGTCACTGCCTTCAGAGAGCTCACAGACATGTAAAAAGACAAATATAATGCAGTGCATTGGATGTAATGAAAGAGGCATTGAGTTTTAAGGTAGTAGGTAGAAGAAGTCCCTAATCTAAACCTGGATGATGACATGGAACATTGGGGATAACTCTCTTGATGAGTCCTGCCTAAAAAGTAGAAGAGCAGAAAATGCAGGTGTGTGGGATTTCAAGTCCAGGATGCAGGCTCAGAGGCAAGAAAAAGCACGGTACACTGAAGAACATGCAAGCCCTTCCAACCGTAGAAGTATAAAGTATGGTGGGAAACAGTGAGGCCAGATTATAAAAGGCTTTGGATTCATCCTCAGGGTGAGCTACCATATGACTCAGCAATTCCACTCCTGGGTACACACCCAGGAGAAATGAAAATACATGCCCACATGAAAAAACTTATACCCAAATGTTCATAGCAGATTCTTCCTAACAGCCAGAGAGTAGAAACAACTCAAGTGTCCAACAACCGGTGAACAGATAAATAAATGTGCTATAGCCATACACTGGAATACTATTCAGTCATAAAAAGGGATGAAACACGGATCCATGTCACAATATGAAGAGCCTCAGAAATGTGTTAAGTGAAAGAAGTCACTCACAAAAGGCCACATACGATGTGATTCTATTCGTATGAAATGTCTAGAACAGAGCAATCTATAGAGACGGAGGGTAAGTTAGTGATCTTCTAGTGCTGAAGGAGACGGTGGGATTAGAGGGTGACAGCTGATGGCAATGAAAGGTCTTTTTGGGACAATGAACATGTTCTAGAATTGATTGTGGTGATGGTTATACAACTTTGAATGTTTTAAAAGCCATTGAATTCTATATTTGAAATCATAAATTATATGGTAGGTGAATTATGTCTCAATAAATATGTTTTTAAAAGTAAATCCTCTTTAAATGAGCATGGAAACTACCTTTTGTTTTAATAACTAGCCTTTCTTAGGTATTGAAAGACTGAGACACCTTGCTGAAGCTAGAACAGTATGTGGACCGTATTTCCTTGATTTGTCTCTCTTCTCATGTTTTGGCCACTTGCAAAAGGTTTGGGAGAGTGGAGAAGAAAGCCAATCTAGTGATCAGGCACAGATGCACGGACGGAAGCTGAGGGACACAAAGCACCTCTCTGACGGTGGCACCCGAGCAAGCAGTTGGTAATGGATGGAGGAGGAGACCACAGGGATGGTGCACATTCAGGGCCCTGAGAGGAGGGTCCAGATGGGCTTTGGAGTTGTCATGTGGTAGTTTCTTTAGGGTTCAGAGTCAGGGCTCTGGAATCTGGGGGGAAAGACTTGCCAAAGCAAAGCAAGGCGAGACCTGGGCCCAGGCAGCTTACGAGAATAGGTGTTCAGGTCGAGGTCTGAGGTCCCTCTCCCTGAACTGTAGCACAGGGGATAGGGCAATTTTCTGAACTTGGGCACGAGGTTAAGGGCCGATTGTTAGGAACAATTGCCCCAGTGTGGAGCTTCAGGAGGTGAGGCTCTGGCCTCGGGGCAGCTCTGGTTCTGGGTACTGGTGGAGGGAGGGGAGTGCTGGGGAGGAAGTGGGCTTAGATGTGTGGAGGAGCAAGGCTGCAATGCCAAAAAGCACACGAGGCCACGAGGAGTCCTGCACCCACTGGGAAAGCTGGTGCGAGGCTAACCGGGCACAGAGCTCTTAATGAATTCTTGCCACCTCCATTTTTTAAGTGCTCATACAGCATCTCTTCTAGAATCTTCCCCGGATCAATATAAAACACACTTGTTTGTACTCCTCTTGGGTTTAGAGGCATGACTCCAGTCTTTTTTTTTTTTTCTGTCTTAGAAAATCAGCAAAAGGAAGACACATTTTCAGTTTTAAGAAGGGAAGTGAGGGGAAATTTCAAAAAGATGAAGTAGGCAGCCTGCGGAGGGTCCCTAATCCCACCCCATCCTGGTTCCCCTGGCCTTTTCTCCAAGTCCCTTAGGTGTCCCTAGGCTCCAGCACCAAAGTCTTAGCCCACTAGGGGACCTGTAGGACTCTGGGCCAGTGTTGCCTTCTGGTTGGCTAGTGCCTTTGCCTTACAGTTGTCTAATATAGTTGACTATTGCCCTGGCACTTTTGGGAAATGAAACTCAGTGTGTCCACCATCAGTTCTGCACTCTGTCTCTGCTGCTCCTGGTTCAATAGTCTAATTAAGAAGTTCTTAGACTCCCTGTAGAATTCATTCAGGTCAGGAGACTTACACTCTCAGTGCCTGAGTGCTGGGTTACAGGGTCTGCCTGTCTTGAGCTCTGGTTCCTGCTTTTCACTGTTCATTCTCTTTCTTTCAGAACAAAGATTACTCTCTCTGACAGGTACAAAAGAACAACGTAGGAGATGGAAGGATAGAGGGTATTTCAGGTGGAAGCAATCGAATGAGCTAATGCCTGGAGACATTTGGGAAATGGCAAGAGGCCAGCCTGGACTTCAGGCTTGTTACATGCATCCAGAGGAGGGAGGGAGCTTTGGGGGCAAATGGTCATTTAGGGTCAATGCACACAGGGCTTTGAGTGTCAGGCTGAGGAACTTAGGGTTCATTTTGGGGGGCCATGAAGAATTAGAGGGAGGTTAGATTGGGGCAGGAGAGATGGTAAGCACATGTGCAAGGTCAATTGTGAATTGTAGGGAGGGGGGCTGGAGTTGTGAGAGGTGTTAAGGGACTTTTGTACAAGTCCAGGAAGGAGGTAGCTTTAGGCATGGGGAAGATGGGCTGGAGATGCATGAGGTGGGCATGGAAGTGACACACAGCATTTCTTTAGGGTCACTGAACATGAGGACAACAACATTGATGGGCAAATTTCAGCAACTCTGTGCTCTGGGTAGTTCCCAGTCATGCTGCTACTGAAACCCACACCGATTGTGTTTGTGTCTAAAAGTCATCACACGTTAGCCAATTCCAAATTGTATTTGGTTTGAAATTTCTGATTTCCAACTAATGGCTTATCGCTTTAGGGATTATTAAACATTCTTTTAATTTTCTGTAAGCTTCCTTAGGATCTTGAGGGTAAATACAAGCATAATTTTAACCATTGGCATGGTTTTACCCTGGTGAAAGACCCTTCCTTGCTCTCACATTCACATTTTTTTTTTTGGTAGGGGTGAGGAGAGGCTGGCTGAGATGATGTTCATGCAGACAACCCATTCCACATCCCACCAAACACAGACAATCACTGCACACTCGGTCCACCCTTTCCACACTCCAGGCATTTGATTTTCATGGAGCATTTAAGAGTTAGAACTGGAGGAACAGGGAAGAGAGAGGAGCAGGAAGAACTTGGTATTTGAGTGTTTCCTGTTCTGACCTTTTACTGGATTTGGGGCCCCTGCTGGAGGGTCTGAGACTAGAGACTGAAAGAACTGTTCTCCACATGCTTGCAAAGTATAGTCTGGGGATCAGAAGCATCACCACCACCCTGCAGTTTGTAGAAATGAGGAAACTCAGGCCCCATCACAGGCCTAACAGAATCAAAATCTATATTTTAATTGAGTCTTCATATGATTCCTCGGCACATTAAACTTCAAGAAGCTGCCAATATGTACCCATAGTCACTACATAAGAATTTGTAGGGGTGGAACTGGGGCATATTTAACAGGCTTCCAGGTGATGCTGATGTTCCAGGTCCATGGACTACACCTTTAGCAGGAAGATACTAGAGAACGTACTGGTCTCCAGTCACAAGTGGGGGCCATGAGTAATGTGGAGATGGGGAAGCATCCCAACACTCCTGGCTAGGCTGAGGAATGCCAATTTTGGGAACGTGTGAGGAAACACCTTGGAACCTGCATTAGGTTCCCACCTGGGGACTGTTGACCTTATACAGTAGCCGCTTTGTGGGCTGCCAGAAGTAACTGGAGGTCCATTAGACAAGGGCTAGTTTTCTTCTTGAGTGAGTTTGGGGTCTATAATATAACTCCATTTTACCCTTTTTAAATGGTAAGGCTTGGCATATTGGATAGAGATTTTTATGTATCTATCAATCAATAGATTGACCTGTTATCTATGTATATCATCTACTTATCTATTACCTATCATCTATCATTTATCAACTTATCTATTTATCTATCATCTATCATTCACTTACTCACCCTCTTATACACACATTCATCTACTACTGAGCTCATTGTTGATGAACATTGGCTTGCTCATGGCTGTTGTCCAGAATAGTCTGGGATTGGCCACACATGCTTAATCTTTCCTGTGAGGATGGAAGGCAGGACTGTAAAGAAAGCATATAGGAAGGAGTGTTTGTTCTTCAAGGGCAACAGCAATTGCTAAGGGCAAAACCCTGGTACCATTAAGAAACACCCATAGTAGCCCCTCACAGGTGGCCACAAAGCCCAGCCCTTTGCTTCCAATGTCCTGGATACTTTAAGAATTCTCGATGTGGTTAGATGCTAGGTCTTGAAATAATGTGTCTTGTGACGTTAGGCTTTGTGGAAACTCACTTAGAATTGTGTGCAGACATAATGTTTGGCTATGAAAATCAGGGTGCCTTCGGTGACAACCAGTTCTCATTAGTGGGCACCTGACCCCCATATTGCCTCAGGTCAGCAGCTCTTGGGCTCTGTGTGGTGGCAAATTGGCCCCATTGAAAAGGGAGTGCTAGAATGAGCAATGCTGTGCCACAGCCCTAGAGTCATCCTCGCCCCCAAGCAGATGCAAGCACTGCATGAGTCGCCTGGCATTCTGCGATGCAGAGGGTTTGATGGGTGCAGCTGCCTGCACATGAGTGGTGATGTCACGGATCTCACCCACCCAGAAGAAAGGAACCAAAATGCCCTTCCCGTGACTCTGCTCCTGCCCGTTATTAGTCCTCCTCCCAGGCTAGAAACATCGCTGTTAATTCTGACTCTGCTGTCATCTTCCTCCTTCTTAGCTGTGGTTTGACTCGCTTTTCCCAGAGGCCTGATGTCCTTTACCATTGAGGCAGGTGGGGGACAGGGCAGCCACTAAAATAGGTCTGGCATGGGTAAAAGCTGACCTGGCTCAGGCATGTTGTCTGACAGTATCTCTCAGTCTCATTATTGATTCTAGAAGGGTGAGCTCCTATGGACCCATTGTCAGTGTTGTGCATCAGCAGGTCATTTGGTGGCAGCCAGTATGTGGTGGTTGTTTTAGGTAGAGCAGCATGAGAATCTGTGGGCTGGACTCTGGCCAGAGGCAGGCCCTGGAGCATTTGGTGGGGCATGTAATCAGAGTCAAGAATGGGACTTGCAGGCAGGCTCTGCAGAAAGGGAGGACACTAGAAGGGGAAGGAAGGCAAGGCTGCTCCTTGGGGCCTCCATGTGGGGTTGGATCAATGCGGAATCCAGGACAGGGACCGGGACTCAGTATCCCAGGATTAGGAGAGAGACTTCAGGCTAAGCTGTCAGGGTGATGGCCCTGAGGCTACTGATGGCTGCTGTGACTTGCTCAGGACTGACTCAAGGCCCAGCAAGAGCTTCAGCTTTTACCTGGAAGCACTGGGGCCATGAGCCCTGGAAGCTGAGAAGCTGAGACTGAAAAGAAGCAGGGTCTAGAGCCCCTTATTCTGAACCTGTTACTTAGCTTTGCTTTCTCCTTCAGAAAACCTTTGAGTTGACCGCTCCCCCTCATTTCCATCGGCCCTGCTCTGGCTCTAGCCCCATCGGTTCATACTTCGATGACTGCCCTCTGCATCTTCCCACGGCCAGTCCCTGGAGAGGCGGTGCCCCGCCATCACGGAGCCGGATTTGCTACCCCAGCTCCGTAGTGAAAGGGGGCAGTGACTTAACTCACTGTGCCTCGATTTGCTCGTCTGTAAAAGTGATCTAATAATAATAGTAATAGTAATAAATAATAACATGCTCTACTTCAAGCTTGCCCAACCTGCGCCCTGCGGGCTGCATGTGGCCTAGGACGGCTTTGAGTGTGGCCCAACGTAAATTTGTAAGCTTTCTTAAAACATTATGAAAATTATGCCTGGACCTTTTTATTTTTAGCTCATCAGTTTATTGTTAGTGTTAGTGTATTTTATCTATAGTGCAAGACAATTCTTCTTCCAATGTGGCCCAGGGAAGCCAAAGGGTTAGACACCCCTGTGGCTACGTCATAAGATTGATGTGAGGATTAAATGACATAATATAGTAAAGCCCTTAAAGGAATGCCTGACACAAAGTAAGTGCCACATATGTGTCTGCTGCTGCTGCTGCTGACATTACTGCTATCATATGCCTATGCCACCCACTCCAATCCCTCTAACCCCGCTTTAGCCTTTCCGATGCAAACACAAAATGTTAGGCTTTCTATTCCACAAGTCTCTCTCCTCTTGTCCAACTGTCCTATTTCATTTTTAGTCCTTATAGCCTCTTGCCTAGAAATAGCCTTCACATTGGGCTCCTTTGATTGGCAATTAAGTCCCTCTTTGAGCCCCTTTCCACTCTGCCTCCAAGGGAGTTATTGTTAGAAAATGCAAATTAGATCATGTCAGGAAGGGGGAAGGTGTTGTTGTGATTGAAATGTAGGGTGCAGCCCAAGAATTCCACTTTGCCCTGTGATGCAGAGCCCCGTTGCTCCTGAAGGCTGACTAGCCAGCCCACTCCTCTCCTGGGCTCTGGGTTTCCCCTCTCCCTGCTGAGGACGCCCTTGGGCAGTACCTGCCCCTGCCATAGAGAAAGGAGGGGAAGGAGGAACAGTGATATTCACAGTGGGAGATTTTCACACTGGCTGGAAGCAACTTCTAAAATTAAATGTATGGATTATTTGTGAGTTTCATTATTCAGACTATTCCTGTTCCCACTGACACAGATAATTGGAAATTGACTGTACTAGCTGTTTGAAAAGATTGCAGAAACACAGTAAGTGATTTATGTAGCTGAATGAGTAGGAATGTGAGTCTTCTGATTTTTTGTATGTGTTAATAGAAGTTTTTGGTAGCTAGCTTTCAATTAATCCATTATTAATAATATTTACTGAGAACTTCCTGTGGACAATATTAAGTTTGGGAATCTTAAGAAGTTGGGCATGGTCTCTGAGCTCCAGGGAAATACAGTTTACCCATGAGAAGTTACATAGCATTACAATGAACCAGTGGCTATTGAAAACGAAGGTTGAAACCATGAATGAACTGTTTAGTTTAGGTCTGCAGACCACACAGGGCCTAAGACTTTCACCTATGTTGCTTCTCTATACTCTTCTCACCAGTCCTGCAAGGTAGACTTGATTACTTTTATTTTCTTGGTACAGAAACTGAGGCTGAGGAGGCTAAGTGACTTGGCCATGGTTCCTCAACCATAGAGCCAGGATTCAGTGCCAGTACCTTTTCAATTGTCTTATCTGTCGTCTGCGACTCTTCAGATTCCACTCACATTTGTTGAACACTGGGTACTATCACAGCTGTGTTATTGCCTTTCAGCTTCATCCCTGTGGCACACTGGGAAGACTCAGGTCTGAGGTATGTCAAGATCACAACGGCGCGGGGAACGAGAGGAGGTGTGTGCTGGGGTTTCCCTAGGTTGGGCTGGGCATGTAGCAAAGGAACTAATTAAAGAGGCATAAAAACCTGACAAATGACCTGTATGAACTACAGCTGTGGTGGGAAGAGTGGGTTGGATTAATCTTGGAGTGTTTCAGAATGGAAAAACCTACCTTTGCACTAGGCCCGGAGAACAGGTGGGTAACATGCGGGGGTGGTGGTGGTGGTGGTAAGAGCAACCGAAGTGGTGGAGGGGGAGTCAAGAGGTGGGTAGAGCAGCAAAAGCAAAACTTCAGAACAGAGAAAGTAGAAGACTACTTTTTTATTTTTTTTGCATGTGTGTTTGGTTTGTTTTTTTAAAAAAATATTTATTTATTGACCCAAATTGATTTATTATATTGATGTATCTGTAAAAGACTATTATTATTATTTGCAAAAATAAAATTAAAAACCATGTTTTATACTAGGAGACCAGAGAGGCTGGAATGGAAGGTTCTGGAAGGTGAGCACTTGATAGCAAAATTGAATAAGTTTGTTTGAACCAGAACGTGGGAGATCCAGTAGCCACATCAAGTAAGAAAAATGTTTTTCCATGGTGGGATGTTTTTGGGAAAACATAGCAATGCTACCTGATTCGTTTATGCCATGGTGTTCGGTGAAAAAATAAGTTGCTTATTAACTTTTTCAATCTCCATATGTTATAAACATCTAAAATAGCGGTGTCCAACTTTTTGGCTTCCCTGGGGCACATTGGAAGAAGAAATGTCTTGGGGCACACATAAAATACACTAACACTGATGAAATCTGATGAACTCAAAAAAAAAAAGGTCACAAAAAAATTTCATAGTATTTTAAGAATTTGTGTTGGGCCACATTCAAAGCCGTCCTGGGCCACAGGTTGGACATGCCTGATCTAAAATGTACAAAAGATATGTAGCACAAATTAAGTCTCTTGCCAAACCCTTTCCACCAGCTATCCAGTTCTTTGTCCTGAAGACAGCTGCTCCTAACAATTTTTGTCAGGAGTTTTCGTTTTGTGTGATTTACTAAGACCAGAAAGTTCTCTTGGCTCAGAAACAGCCAGACTTACACACATCATTCCAAGTTGTACCCAACTTTTTAATTCTATTCTTCAATTACAGCTCAAAGCCATCTCTGTTAGATGAACATTGGTTGTATAAGTTGTCAACATTACTCATGTGGCATTTAGTACGTGAGGACATGATGTTCTTGTGGTGCTTTGAGGTCCAAGGTACCAAACATAGTCAAATCAGCTCAAACACAAAGGTAGTTATTGTGCTGTAAAGAGAGTTCACAGAATCCGAGAAAAAAAAAACATCCAAATGGAAGCAGCTTCTTAGAAACTGTTCTTGAAACCTGAAAGATAATCAAGGTTTTGATCTCTTTCGATCTCTGTTTCTCTTTGTGGTCGTGGGCTGCTGCGTTGCCCAATTCTACTCTTTGGGTAGACTGGCCTTTTCTGAAAAAAATGCCTGCCCCAGTCCCTAAATCCAAATGACTTTTCAACTCCAGTGCTTGTCATTGGCAAAAGCTTCTAAATATTTTACTACAAATTCTGGTGAAAATTGGATTGGACCAGTTTATCTGTCTGAGCCAGACCATACCACTATAGGTCACACTGGTTGTCTTTGGGTCACACACGGCCATCCCTAGGCCTATGAGCTGTCACTTGAGGGGGTGGGAGATAGGATCCAATGGCAGGACGGAGGTCCTCTCCAGGCAGCAGAATTACCCTGTGTGGCTTTGCACTGTCTCCATGGCTGCGGGGAAGCTTCTTAAGGGAGGAGACCCTGAGGGTACCTGGCATGGTGCTCAAGACATGGTTTGATGCTCAGTAAATATTTGTGGGTTTTATTGATGTTTGCCCTCCTTGTTGGAAAATAATATTCTTCAGAATGGACTGAGAAATCTGCATCTTAGATATTAATATTTATTCAACTGCCATTAAGGAGTGTGGTGAAGCAGAGAGGACTCAAAAATTAGTTACTGCCAGGAAGTAATGATTTGGAGCTCTGTGCTCTTCTTATGAACAGGATCAATAGATTATTTTCATTAGAAAAACAAGACAAAAAATGTCTCACAGAAGCAGAGCAGCTGTAAGCTGGGACATATCTTTAAATAGAATTTAACTGTATGTCTACACAGGCCCCTGAAAGTATAACAGGGTAATAATCTCTTAATTGGAATATTTTGGAGGGTGGCCAGCCCTAGTGAGTAAAAATTGTGAAATTATGACAAGTGCCGAGCTAAGTACATGGTCTATTAAAATAGAATAAGAATTATTGATAAACACAATGTTTACATGCAAATGATGCTGATAAAGTGATTGCCAAATATCTTTTGCTAATTTTATTAACCAGATTAAATATCGCCCTTCCAATTTTGTTAGGATTGATAATTTGACTTGCAAACATATTTCTAAAATCACTACGAATCCAAAATGAGCTGATTCTGAATATATGTTTACTGTTAAAAAAAATAGTTACTATGAATTTATAGTTGCTAAACTTGTGAATTTATAATTGCTAAAAACAGCATTAAATTCCAATTGTTTTCTTGGGGGAAAATGTTATTCAAAGGCTGCATGTAGCTGTGCGTAAAGCACCTGTGTTGTGCTAAGGTGAGTATATGTGTATCATTTGCATTTGGTACACATTGAGAAGTATGGTATATTGGGAAACACAGAGGAATAGGATTCTGAAAACCAAAGTTCTGGCCTTTGACAAAGGTGGCCAGGACAATTGCTCATTCCACACACTCTTTTGCAATGTGGCTTTGCCCTATTCCATCAAGATGTGGAGTGTCTGTCTGCCCCTTGGAATTTGAGTGGGCCCTGTGACTGTTTTGACAAATAGAATACAGTGGAAGTGACTGTATGTTCATCTGGGCATAGCCCTTTGCTGGTCTAGAAACTTCCACTTCCTGCCTCTTGGGAGACAGCTGCCATAGAAGTGTATCTACCATGAAGTTACCAAGCTGTGAAACATCTAATTCATGTGGAGAGGCCCTGGGGGATGCAATACCTTGTGGATGAGAGGAGCCAAGGAACACCAAAGCAGCACACACGTGAGTGAAGAAGACCTCTAGGAAGTGGATTCTCCAGCCACTGACTCCCCATCTGGTGCTGTGTGGAGCAGAGGTGCACTTCATCTAAGAGTTCCTGATCCATAAACTTGTGAGCAACTTAAGTGGTTGTTTTAGGTGTTGAGTCACTTTTGTTCCTTCTGTGCCTCAGTTGGTTCATCAGAAAAATGAACATGGTAACTTTTTCTCTGTCTCATAGGGTTAGTTTCAGAGTTGTGAAGGCATATTCAGATCATGTCTGTGAGAGTCCTTTATAGGTTATGAATGCTTAGAAAGGTAGGATAGTTGGTGGGCTCAAGAACGTGATGTGCCCCAAAGTGTTCTTTGAATGTGAGATATGCTGATAATTCTCATTATCACAGCTCCAGAATTTCCCTGCATCACATCTCTGGTCCTTCAGTTAACTTTCTTGATCCTACTCTTTAATCCAGCTACATAGAACATGTCAGAGCCTGTTAGGGAAAGGTAGATAAGATCCTGATTTTAGAATTCTGCTTAATATAAACCATGCCTCTTGTCCACTTTCTCAACTTAGTTTCCTTGACTGTAGTTAACAACCCATATTATCTCCAATCTGATATGATTCTTTGGAAGAAGTCAAGTGTTGATCTCTAGGAAAGGACTATTTAGACACATTCTAAGTCAAAACAGAGGCTCCCCACACTGTTGAGGATCAGTGACTTGTAAAACTTTTTCCTCATTGTAAGGATTACTGTAATGTGAAGACAATGGCTTTTAGCAGCCTGGTATTGTGTTACCTAGATTTTGGAATGATCAAATGGAAAGTACAATTTCCCTGACTTTTCAGAGTCAAATGTCCTGGCGTTGGATGGGGCATTAATGATTAGAGTTCATTATTCTTTTACATAAAGCAGAATTACTGCCTTTTTCCAAGATAGTTTAAAAAAAGAAAAGATCGTATGGGGAAGTGTTGTAACTATACAGCTTCATATCAAGTGCAAGGTGTTACTACGGCATTAAAAATTGTATAAAATACATTGTGAAATCACTGACCTCAGGAAACACTGGAAGATGTCTTCTTACCTATTGCCGAATACTGATCTCTGCAGAACTGTGAGTCAGATGAGCTAGGGTGATACTGTATAAGCACATGGTCTTAAGTGCCATCAGCTTGTAGAAAAAGAAATAATGGTCAACAGAAAAAAAATAGATGCACTAAGAATGAAGGCATCTGATACCAATTTTAATTTTTTTTTATGAGAGCCCTGGACTGTTGGATTTTGGAAATATGAAAGATGCATGGATCCTACCAAGGTACTTGATATCCTTGTAAGCTTGAAATTTGGGTTTTATGGTATTACAATCAGATGAATTAAACATAGATTAAATATCTGAACACCAAAAAAGTTGATTAAGAAATTAGTGTCACACCAGAGAGGGGGAGTTCAGAGGGATGAGCTGCAGAGCTCCAGTCAGGATCACATTTCATTCTATGTTTTGGAGTCAGTGACTTGAACATTACAGAAAGAATAATAATAATCAGTATGCTAGGTGACACCAGGGAGTCAGATCCATTACCTCATGAGACCAGAGTGTGAACTAAACATAAAAATATGAAATTTAATTAGAATCATTGTAGAGTTGTGCATTTGGATTGTATTAGTCAAGGCTCTCCAGAGGAACAGAACCAATAGGGTGTGTGTGTGTGTGTGTGTGTGTGTGTGTGTGTGTGTAATCACATATATGTGATATACAAGAGGGCTGTTCAGGAAAAATCCAGCCATAAATACCTTTATTTTTTGGATTACATGGCTGATATTTTCTGGACAGCTCTCGTATGATATACAATATGTGTTATATACAAGGACTTTCCAAAAGGTATCCAGTCATGTAATATGAAAAATGGGGGCATTTATGGCTGGATTTTTTCTGAACAGCTCCCATATTTACACACACACTAGTAATTGGCTCCTGCAATTGTGGAAGGTGAGAAGTCCTACAGTCTGCTATTAACAAATTGGAAAACCAGGAAAGCTGGTAGTGTAATTCAGTTCAAAGGCCATTGAACCAGGAGAACTAGTGTCCCAGGGCAAGGGAAGATAGATTTCCCAGGACAGGCAAACAGAGCAAATTCACCTGTTCTCTGTCTTTTTATTCTATTCATGCCCTCAACAGATTGAATGATGCCCCGCTGCATTGGTGAGGGTGATCTTCTTTACTCAGTCTACTAAGTGAAATGCCAACTGCTTCTAGAAACATCATCTCCAATACCCTCAGAAATAATGTTTTACTAGCTATCTGGGTATCCCTTAGCCCAGTCATGTTGATACAGAAAATTAACCATCACAGGCCCTTTAAATTGCTCAGTTATAGCCTGAGGGAGAACTGGTTTAGCAAGTGTGAAAAATTAAAAGGTTTTAGTTGACTACAGCTCAGTGTGTTCAATACTCTCTGAAAAGCCTGAAATGTGTCCAGAGGTAGATCTACTTTGCAGCTGATGAAGTTGAAGCTTCAAATTCTTCTCTCGCCTGGGTCCCCTCAAAGACATTATTAGGTGAGCCCTGGCAATGTGTTTGCGTGGTTGTATGTTTTTGTTAAATTTGTAAGCCTAAGATAGTATAACTGGAATCAAGTAAGACTGCTCTCTCAGTGCTCTGAGTGTCCCTCCATCACATTACATTTCCTTCCACTTGTGTTGTGTGTCATTGGAGGTGTGGCCAGCATTTTTTGATCTTCTGAAGTAGAAGTGGAAGTGGCATACCTTTTCAACTGAGTTCCGTAGCATAATGTGTATAGATTGCTGGAATTTCTAAGTGTATTCAGGTTCTTGCTAGCCATCCATTATAGGCATGACTTTAAGGGGCATTCTTTTTTTTTTTAATTCATTTTTATTGTTAGACTTATTGGGGTGACATCTGTTAGCAAGGATTACATAGGTTTCAGGCATACAATTCTACAGTGCATTGTCAATTTGATGTACAATAAGTTCACCACCTAATGTGACTTCTCTTTCCATCACCTTATATTTAGCTTCCCCCTCTCCTCTCCCACCCCCTCCCCTTTCTCCCCTCCCTAACCCACTCGTCCCCAAATAAACATTAAACTATTGATTGTGTCCATGGGTTATTTGTTTGTTCATTTCTTTTTTTCTTTGCTTTCAGTTTTATATTCCCCATATGAGTGAAGTCATACAGTTCTTTGTTTTTTCTGTCTGGCTTATTTCACTAAGCATGGTGATCTCCAGGTCCATCCATGTTGTCGCAAATGGCAATATTTCATCTTTTCTTATAGCTGAGTAATATTCCATTGTGTATATGTACCATAGCTTCTTTATCCAGTCATCTGTCGCAGGGACCTTTGGTTGTTTCCATGTTTTGGCCACTGTGAACAGCGCTGCGATGAACATTGGGGTACATAAGTCTTTGCGGACAAAGGTTTTCAAGTTCTTTGGGTAGATCCCCAGAAGGGGGATTGCTGGGTCACGTGGAAACTCCATTCCCAATTTTCTGAGGACCCTCCACACTGCCTTCCACAGTGGTTGTACCAGTTTGCACTCCCACCAGCAGTGTACCAGAGTTTAAGGAGCATTCTTACCTGCCATCATGACATGGGGGCACAAGGCCAGAAGTTGTGCAGTGATATGTCTGGATCCTACAGAGCCAAGAGACAGAAGCAAGTAAGAAATGGAGGAGAAACGAGATTTGATGTGTACTGAGACATAATCTAGTCTGTGGAATATTCTCCCAAGAATCTGACAAGTAAAATTGTAAGTGGAGGATTGAGTCTTGTCCATGCTTAGACAAAATGGACTTTTCTTCTTGTAAGGTAGCATGAAACGTACTACAGCCCGCCATGAGGGCATAAATGACACATCGGTAAATGAGGGTCATCGAGTCAAAGACTATTTAAGATTCATCCCTGAACAAGAGCACTTGAAATGGCCCCAAATGTTATAGCTATCATGAGAAATAATTCAATAAACATAGTATTACCATTAACAAGTTGTGATGCACAAGGAAAACATTTCAAAACTCAATACAAACAAGTTATGGTCAACCATGCTCACTATCAAAGAAGGTATTACTAACATTCTATCATGTGAAAAGGCAATAAAAATTATGCAGCCAACAAACTATGGGTTAAAAGTATTACAAGGGGTATTAGGCAGCTAAGGAATAATATGTTTTCTGGTTTGTTATATTTGTCAGTTTTTAAAATTTGCATTTTTCTGTGAATTCCTTCATTATTCTAAATAAGTATTCATTTTATTTTACCTCATCCGATGTTTATAATTTTATACATTTTTTTTTCTTAAAGAAGGCCTCCTGTATTGTATAAACTATAGGATGCACAAACCTTATATCCACCCTGGCTGGGTTTCTGAGAAATTCAAACACAAATGTGGCCAATGTTTGGCCAAAAAGCTCATCCTATAGGAGGGGAGATGAGACAAGTTGATCCAAGGACAATGTCCTGGAGAATGTGACAAGGCCCTCAAGACAAATATGAACTGATTCATCTGAGGTTCAGGGATCTCTGGGAACACCATTACCAACATCTCACCTCTCCAGCCTGCCCTTCTTGCATTCACAGTTCTCTTCCTAAAAGGAAGATTCCTTTGAAAAAGAACCCACTTCCCCTATACAAATAGCACTCTCAGAATGGAAAAATGGTGTCTCTCCTGTACTGTTTTCTTGGCCTGGAATGTCCTTCCTGTTATGTGACTTATGTGGTGAGGCCTCAGCAGTGTCATAGAGGGTCGGTGAATTCCAGGTTGTGGCCTGGGCTCCCTCACTCATTTAACCTGATTAAACCGTTTGACCTTTTCTCACCTCTACAGTAGGGCTTAAAATGCCAACCTCAAGGGCTATTGAAAGGTACTAAGTGAGTTAATGTATATAAAACATGTATCACATTTAAAGCTCTGAACAAATGTTAAATGTTATCACTAACCATCCCTCAAAGCTCAATTCAAATGCTACCACCTTTATAAAATCTCTTCTTACCCTCACCCCACTGATCATTCCTTACTTTGTGCATAATATTTGCTTGTCTGTTTTTCATGTATTTCATTTGCTATTTTTATGTTCTTTTTTTAAACTTACTTTTCCAATTACATTGGACATACAATACTATGTTGGTTTCAGGTGTAAAGCATAGTGACGAGACATTTATGTAACTTACAAAATCCTCATTCTGATTAATACCTGGTTCCCATCGGAACCATATATAGTTATTACAGTGTTATTGCCTGTGTGCCCTATGCTGCACCTTACATCCCTGTGACTATTTTGTGACTATGAATTTGTACTTCCTGATTGCTTCCCCTTTTTATGACCCTCTCCTCCAGCCCTCCTCCCATCACCCCCACAAATCCAATACCCATCTAACACCACACACCGTCATTGCAACATTATTGACCTTATTCCCATGCTATACTCTATATCCCTGTCACTAGTACTTTGTACCCACCAAACTGAACTTCCCAATCCCTTCCCTTCTTTCACCCCTCCCCCATCCCTCCTTCCATGTGGCAACAAACTGAATGTTCTCTGCATCTATGAATCTGTTCTGTCCCACTTTTTTATTTTCTTCCTTGGATTTCACCTGTAAGTGAAGTGAATTTGTATCTGCCTTTTTCTGTTTGTTGCTCCACTCAGTGCGATACCCTCCATGTTTTTAGATTTAAAGCTTTAATACACATAACTCGACAGCAACTGGTGGTAGACATGTAGCCATTGCATTTCCATCATTTATAATTTTTGCTTTGTCCTGTCTCTAACATTCCTTGTAGTACTGGTTTGGTGGTAGTGGCGAACTCTTTCAGTTTTTTTCTTGACTGGGAAGCTCCTTATCTGTTCTCCAATTTTGAATGCTAGGCTTGCTGGATACATTATTCTTGGTTGTAGAGCTTTGGTTTTCATCACGTTGAATATTTTCTGCCATTCCCTTCTGGTCTCCAAAGTTTCTGGTGAGAAATCAGCTGAGAGGCAAATGGGTGTCTTCTTGTAAGTTACTACTTGCATTTCTCTTGCTGCTTTTAGAATTTTCTCTTTTTTTCTTTAACTTTTGCCATTTCAATTATGATGTGTCTCGGTGTATTCCTGTTTGGGTTCATCTTGTTTGGGACTCTCTGTGCATCCTGAGCTTATCTGCCTATTTCCTTCACTGGGTTGGGACGTTTTTCAGTCCCTGTTTCTTCCATAAGCTCTCCCTCCCTTGCTGCTTCCCTTCCCCTTCTGGCACTCCTATGATTGCGAACGTGGTTGTGCTCGGTGCTGTCCCAGAGGAGTCTCAGCTTATCTTCATTTTTTTAGATTCTTTTTCTTGTCTTGATTGTTTGTTTTTTCTATTATCTTCCAAATCACTGATTCACACCTCTGCTTCATCTAGTCTGGAGATCCCTTCTGTTCCATTCTGCACTTCCTTTATTGCAATCATCATCTCTGTCTGGCCTTTTTTATTGCTCTATGTCCTTTTATAGGCTTGCTTTCTCTTTGTCAAAATTTTCATTAAGTTGCTTAAGCATTATTATAACCACAGTATTGAGTTCTGTCTCTGATAGGTTGTTTGGCTCCAACTTGTCTTCTGGGGTTTTCTGTTGCCCTTTCTTTTCGGATGGATTTCTTTGATTCCTCAAGTGGGCAGCCTCTCTGTTTATAGATGTTCTGCTCCTTAAGCAGATACTCACTGCTGATGACATGAAGGGGCTGGGGGCAGAGGTCCGGCAGGGTGGTGGGGAGGGCGGCTAGCATCTTTGTTCCTCACCTGGTGCTGAAAAGCAGCCACTCAGGCAGCGCCGACTTTCAATTTTCTGTATTCAGTTTGCCCCAAGGTCTCTACCCTGCTTTTTGGGATCTGCCGTCTTGAATGCTGGTCCCACAGATAAGGCTGTTATGGACAAAGAAATGTGCCTGCAGCCCCTTCTCTCCTCCTTTTTGGACCGGAGCAAGGTCAGGCCACAGTTTGGAAGGGCGGGGTGACCAGGGTTCACGGCTTTGTTTTCTACCTGGAGCTGCAGGGACTGTGTGGGAGTATGGGCTTAGGCCTTTCTGTTCTTGATTTGCCCTCAGGACTCTGCCCTGAGCCTTGGGGTCAGCTGTCCTGTGTGCTGGTCTCTCTGACTGGGTTGGCTGTGAGCCGAGAAGCATGCCTGCAGCTCCCTCTCTCCTCCTCCTTCCGATTACAGCTCCTCCCTGCCCATTTTGCTCCTCCTCCTCTAGGGACAGGAGTGCAGTCAGGCAGTCACATCTCAAGCACCTGGTCTGCACCTCCTGGGGCTCAAAGTAAGGTCTTGTGCGGTGTTTCACAGCTCCTGCCTCTGGGCCTCCTTTCTTCTCTCCTGTGGACCCAGTGAGGTCCGGGATGCCCACCACCTTCTTCCTTCTCCCTCCCCCGGTGGGAGAGTGCCCAGTGAGGACCTACGCATGGCCTCTGTCTCTGCCCTTCCCCCTCTGCCCCCTCCAATTGCCCGTCCTTGCCCACCTGCAGGTAGCTGGATGTGGTGGGCGGGTCCCTCAGCGGGTGTGCGTTGCTAGGGAGTCCTTAGTGGAGTTACAGACGTTTTATCTGTTGTGATCTCCAGGGGAGTTTTTCAGGAGTCCCTCTCATGCTGCCGTTTTGTTGTGTATCCATTTGCTATTTCATTATTGGTAAGTCATTCACTGTTTTATTCACGCATTCTTTTATTTTAAAAGTATTTATCGAGCTCCCCTCTGTTCCATACACAGGCTTTCTCCCTCATTGCATTTATGGACTGGGCAGAGGCTCCTTATTCTTATTTGTGTCCTCTAGAGCTCTTAGCTAATTACCTTGTACTCACTAAGGACTCAGTAATAATGGTTTATCTAGAGTGACATTTAAGCCGTGCCTTGAAGATAGAAGGGGATGGTGATAAAGGAGAATGGATATTCCTGGGAGGTAGGGCATGGACCTTGATTCCACCCTACTTAGATATTAGAATCATTTGGGGGAGCTTTAAAAAATGGGGATGCCTGAGCCCCACCCCCAGAAATTCTGCTTTATTTGGTCTGGAGTGAGGTCTGAGGGTTGGTTTGTTTTTGAAGCCGCTCCCCCCACCCAATGCAATTCCGACATGCACTTGGGTTTGCTATCCACAGCTCCATGATGATTCTGTTATCCGGTGACTGAGACACACTCCTTGCAACTGCCCTAAGTTCACTGGCTCATCATCGAGATGACTCTGGGATCACAGACTCTCCTTAATGTCCTAGTGCCTGAATCTTGTGAGGCCATTTGTGTTTTTGGTGCACCTGCCAAGGCCAGGTCAGGTATGCTACCAGTAGCTTTCTGGTTTATTGTTCCATTACTCCATTACTCACTGAAATGAGTAACAGGTGGGTCAGGGATACATGACATGCAAAGACTACACTTGTGCCATGTTTCTCACCTTTCTAAAACCTTCTGCCCTCCACCACCAAGGACTGAAAGACAAAACCAACAAAAACATGAATCCAGACCCTCCCCCCATTTCTTCATTTTCTCTCACTTTCCCTGGGTCTCTAATCAAATTTTTACACCTCATAAATGTGTTTTAACTCAGCTTATCTTTTGTTTTCTTTTTTTTTCTCCCCTTGAACAGCTTCCCTTCTAGGTTCAGCACCTGTGATTATGCCTCCGTGCAGACGTGCCAAGCGACATTTAATAACAGGGCACTCCCCTGACAGCTGTTTTGATAAAGGTGGTGGGAAAGGTTCTGTCAGGGTGCGATCGGCAGAGAAAGGCTCGCCTGGTATCACCATCTGAGATGTTCTGGGCTGCACAGGTAATTATACCTTCTCTACCTCACGTATCCTCCCCGCTTTCAGATGAAAGCGATGGTGGGCGGCACTCACCTCCACAGTGGGGGCGGCTGCTGACTCCTTAAGTAGAGCAAGCAGTTTAGCTGGGCAAATGAGTATTTCATTCTTTATCTGCCCTGCGGGTGCTGTCACTACCAGAGAAAGACTTGTGGCTGCAGTTGGGAAGATCATTCATTCAGGCAATAAAAACAACAATATTTACCTTTATAGGAGGCTTGTTTCCAAAAGAGATTATGCCTCCATTACGGGCCATTTTAGACCATTAGTGATATGTTTGCATTTCCACAAGGATGTTTACCTTTCCCTGCAGGGAATGGAGGCCAGTCAGCACTGCTCACCAGTTAGTAACGGTGATCAAAGCTCAGGACCGTAGCCCAAGCAACCAACCCTTAGCTTTTGGGGTTGAATTTCAACTCACTAATTGGCTCTGCAGGTGCCCTTGTTTTTCTTTTTTCTTTCCTAAGTGCTTGAGTCTGTATTGGGCTGGCCTCCCTAGGTGCTAGAGGAGTCTAAACAAGGAAAGGAGAGCAAACGTCCCAGGAGTGGTGGTGTCTCTCTCCATAAATGGAAGGTTAATGATTGAGACTCTCGCCAATAATCTTTTGTCAGCTGAATGTTACTTTGCTAATCCATGCCTCAGTTTTGATATAATTAAGCTACCTATATGTTATGTGCCTCTGCGTGGGCTCTGAACTCCTTGTGACCATAGGAATGAGTGATGGTCACATGTCCTTTCTTAATTAAATAGCCCTGCTCAGCGCCTGCACACTCCTGCCTATGGTTTATGGAGTCACTCCACCTCACATTTGGTGTTCCTTTTTTTCTGTTGCCTTCTATTTTTCTGTCATTATTGTCTTTTCCAAAGAACCCCATTTCTCATGATGTGCCTGAAGTAGAAAGTTGTCAGTTTTCTAATTTTTACCTCCAGCCATGTTTCCGGCTTAATGTTGCTCTAGGACCCACTTGTTCATGTTTCTGGTGATTCAGGTGATCTGTAGAGCTCTCCTCCAACACTGTATTTCAAATGAAGCAATTACTTTTTCATATATCAATCTACTTTACTGTCCACCTTTTGCATCTGTGCATAGTAATTGTGAATACGAAGGTGTGAATGATCTTAGCCTTGGTCTCTAAGGATGTATCTTCGCTCTTGGTGATCTTTCCTAATTCTTATTGGATTTTCATGTGAAGATTAAGTGAGACAGTGCATATAAACTCAGCCAGTGCATGTCAGAGTGTTCTTGCTCATTAACTGGGATCTGTTTTTATTTTGGTGTCCTTATTTTCCAGTATACAAGTGGGGACCAAAGTCCTACCTGGATGACCCTTCCCCTGGGAAGGAACCAATGAGGAAATACATAGAAACCTTCTGAAACCTCCAGCACCATGGGAAATTAATTGTTAAAGGGCTCCCTTGATGCTTTTCAATCCATTTTCCTGCCTACAGCAGGAATCTCTCCAAGTCATTTATGGTGGGAAACTCACCGTTTCCTTATTTCTTCCAGTGTCAGAGACCCCCTGCCTTTCAAGGACGCTTACACCATTTTCAGACTTTAAAAAAGGTCTCGTTCATCTTGGGCTAAATCCTATCTCCTTGTACCTTTGACTTACTGTGTTGGGGTGGATGGGATTGTAATCAAGTCAAACCTTTGGATGGAGAATTGAATTTTTATGTCTTTTGCAACTCTGAGTTTCTGTGAGTCTAGTCCAGTCTTCTTCCCATTCATAAAATAGAGGTAGTTATTACTTCCCCTGGCTACTTCACACTACTCTTATGAGGACTGATTGCCAACTCATTGGTTTCAAAAGTGCTAAGCAATTTAAGTGGTATTCTTTAGCCTTTTGGGCAACACACAACGTATTTGCTTCATTTTCAGCATGATCAACTCTTTAAATTACTTATAGAAGTTTTCAAACAGAAAGAAGTATGATGAATTTTCATTTACTCATCACCCCACTTCAACAATTACCAATAATTTTGCTAATCTTGTCAGATGGTTTCTTGACCTTGTTCTCATCTGCCTGCCTCCTGGGCTTTTTCTAGATGGCCAGTGTCCCTATTGAAATGGAATGACTACTAGATGGTTAAGTTGTGAGGGCAGAGAGCATATATGTCTTGTCCACCATTGTATTGCTAATGCCTGGCACTGCCCTAGTCATGGTGGGCTCTTAATAAAAAATTATGTAGTTACCTGAGGGTAAGGGAAGAGGGGAGGGGAAGAAGGGGGAGGGACACAAATATGTGGGGATGGGAAGAGAAATGACTCTGGGTGATGGACACATAACACAACACATAGACAGTGTATTTAGAATTGTACACCAGGCTGGAACCTATGTAATTTTTACTAATCAATGTCACCCCAATAAATTTAACAATAAAAATAAAAAACAACAAAAGAAATTATGGAATAACAGAACTAAAAGAAAAGGATGTGGGTGTTGGAACTCTCTTAAGTATTGTGTCCTCTAGGGTAGGAAATTGGTCCTTTGTACAAACCCAAGAGTCTAGGTCACAATAATAAATAATAACTGTCCATAGTTAGTTGAAGGAATTACAGGACTTCTTTGGGCCTCTTCTAGATGAAGTGTTGGGCAAAGTAGACCTTATCGTTGCACTGGTTTGGAAAGGAAATCACCCCTGAATCCTCTTCCATCTGTGCGCTCAGGGGTTTTTGTAAGAGCAGATATGGGTGTCATTTCAGTACTTTTCTCTCTCAGCACTCAGTTACCTGATTCTCCAGTGTACCCAGCCTCTCCCCCAAAGTCAGGTGGAAGCATCAGTGCTAGTTCCAGGAGGAACAGGGAAGCATCAGAGATCACGATTAAGTCCTTCACCTCCTGCACTTATTCAATCATGAGGAAAATAACCTACCTCATGGAGCCATTAGGAGCTATAAGGAGATAAGTGTGTAAAGTATATCTCACATTGCCTGGCATAGAATAAGCACCCGACTGCCTTTAAACCCACACAGTAGACTTCCATGGATGACTTCTAATGCCTTCCATGCTTGGTTTCTTTTAGTGGGACCTATAGTGTGCCAGGCATCAAGCCAAGTACAAGAGCCTTGTGTCACCAAGTTACTCAAGGGAACTTAGAATGTTGAAAGTTGTAGTTGTAATCACCCTATTCTTCCTCAAGTGTTTCTCAGAGCCAGAAAGTGGGCTGGAGAAACCAGTCTGACATGGGGTAGAAATCCGTGGTCATTCACGATATCACCTATGAAGACCATGAAGAAGTCAACACTGCCACTCATTCTTACCTAGAGAATTGTTCTCCACTTTTTTACTTGCCTGGCACACAGTGGGCACGCATTCTCTTTTGTATTTCTGGATGAATTTGCAGTGTGGTGAGCCCTTGCTATTTCACGGTGTTTTTAGAGGAATACCTTTGGACATAAGCACTCAGGAGTAGCAATTATTTGTGATAGAAGTTAAAGAAAATCATGCATGGTGATTACAAAAGTGCTCCCTTACCCAAGGAGAGAGGTGGAAAGAAAGAACAAGGTGGGGGAGGGAAGGAAATTATGTATTTTCTTCTCCCACAAATTTTTCTGGAACTTCAGGTTTAAAGAACTACTAGACAGCTTTCAAATAATGAAGTGGGATACTGCTGTGCAGAGGAATTGCTCAGTACTTATAATGAGAGAGGTCAAGTTTGCATTCATTGAAAATTAGCAGTGGGACCATTGGTATTTCTCAGCCCCATCCTGCTGATGCCTGCTCATCCTCTTTATCTGCAGACAGAGCCTTCTAGAGACTCACAACTACCTCTCACTCTCATCTTAATCTTGTTTTTTCATAACAAAAGCCTCTCTGTGGTTAAGGAGTGGCAGATACAGTTTTAAGTTCTATAGTTTTCTGTTTTCTCCTTTCTTCCTGATCATCCATTGCAAGTTATAAGGTACTCAAAGACTCCAGTGGGTGTTGAAATAACAATAAAAATGTCATCCCAAAATAAAGGAGGGAGGCCTGTTTTCTCTTTTCCTCTCTCCCTCCTTTCTTTCCTCCCTTCTTTCCATTCCTCCTTTCCTTTCTCCCTCTCTCCCTTCCTTCCTTCCTTATTTCCTTCTTCCCTTCCTTCCTTTTCTCTGGTTCTCTCTGTCTCTCTTTCTCTCCTTCATTCTTAAAAACATTTTTGTAGTGGAATGAAAAATCTAATTTAACATTGTGGAAAGAAAGTCATTAAGAGGAGGAGGAAGGTGGGGGACCAGTGCTTAGAAAATCATCAACAGGTTGGAGAATTATACGATGAAACTACCTCTCTTTGTTGTGCTTCCTGGAGCTCTATTGGGGACTATGTTGTTTGGCAAAGGGGCCTTGTACATGGTGGGAAGGGAGGGGCTGAGGAAAGAAGCAGGCCACTCCAGATTGGTAGGTGGCAGTTTTAACAAGTAAGGGAACGGACTGTATTTTGCCATGTATAATGCACACTTTTTTGCCTAAATTTGTGAGGGAAAAATAAGGATGCACATTATACATGGGTAGTACTAATTCCTTATCTATGTAAACGGTTTTAATTCTTTTATTTATGCTTATGAGTTAAAAGTGTAACTCTAAAAATCAATAATGATATCTGTATGCAAAACAATCCCCTGGAATACGATAAGTTTTTCTTAATATAAACATTTTTTACATAAAATTTTTTGTACCTTGTATCTGTTCTTGTGTTTTGTAATTATTTGTTACATAAAATTTCTTGTGCCATAATATGTTAAAAAAATAAATGCTAAAATTCCTTTATAATGAAAGGAAAACAAGTACCTAAATGTAAAGAAATGAAAATTTGAATTAAAAATTAAAACAAAGACTTTTTTCCCTGAAAGTTTGGGCCAAAAAACACAGGTACACATATACACAGGAGCACATTATACCCGGCAAAATATGGTACTGACAAGGCTTGTGTTGGGTTACTGCAAGACAAGTAGATGTTTATACCCATTTGTCAGAACCTTAAAAGTTTATACAGAGCCTGGATGCAGTCACAAACACTGTCAAGGTGGTCTCAGCAACATCTTACTCTCTCAAGACGGTGTCCCACTGTGGGAATGGTGGCTAGAATGGACATGCCAAGGACAAAGGAGGTGGAGAGGAGCCTCTGATGCCCTGGATCCACCTCTCTGGAATGGGCAGTCACAGTCTCTCAATGACCCCTTTCCAACAGATTGCCATTGTTCCCATACGGTACAAGTTAGTCCACATCTATTAGGACAAGCGTGACAGTGAGGAGGGGCTGGGCGCCATGGACTCCCAGGTGATGTCTATGCTCTTGGGATTCAGGATTAGAAGAGTAATGCATCTCAACAAACCGCCTATTGAGCACGGAGGAGTTAAGTGAACTTGTGGGGCTGTCCTCTTGGCTCGCTCCCTCACTGCATTAGTATTGGGCTGTATATTCTCTTTGCTTATATTCTTCTCGAGCCAATAGCCAGCAATGAGTTCCCCCAACCAGTGCATATTATCCAGAGACGTGAGGGGGCCCGTGGTGACTGGGCAGGCACTTCCCTGGCAATCTATTTCTGAGGAACTGTCATCACCCTGACCCTCTTGGGGGTTGATAGACTGGATAATCTGACCCCAGAGCCTCAGAAGTAGTGGCATGCATGCTAGTTAACAGGCAGCAGCGATTCTTCTTCCTAGACTGGCAGCATTTAAGAGTGACCATGGGAAGAAAAGTCACACCAGAAAGTGTGCATTGCCTTGTGAAGAGGATGTTGCTTTCATATGCTTGTCTTAATCTGGGAGCATCTGCCTTCTTTCTCCTCTCAGCCTAGAGTGTTGATAGTATGGATGCTGGTGTCAGGCAGACCTTGGTTCAAATCCAGGCTGTGTCTCTTAGTGACTGTGAACTTGGTGACTTACTTAACCTCCTAAGCCACACTTTCTTCATTTGATATTAAAAACACCTCACTGGCATGTCATGGGGATTAGATGGGATAAAACATTCATGTACTGTTCTTAACATAATTCCTGGCAAGTTCTCAGTAAATGAAAGTCATTTATGTTGTTATCCCACGTACTTTCTTCCTTGAATTATTTTTAAGCTCTTTTTTCCTCTTGTGGAGGTTCTAAGAGTCTAAGGAATGGAAAGCGCGACTTTTGACATATGAAGAAAGTAAGATTAATAAGTTGAAGATGTTGTGCTTATTCCTTCTGCCTGTCCATGTTTGTTGCTTCTGTAAGAATGAGCTTGTCTCTGAAGGCACCGAAGAGAAACAAAACAATCTCCAGAGGTTTCCTCTACTGAGGCTTTGACACTGGCTGCTTCTTGACTTTGTTCTGGGGCCCACCACCCATTGGCAACACTGGTCTTAACATCTACTCAGGCAGACTACCAGAGTCTGACAGTTGGATGTTTGGGTCTGAATCTCAGGAGCAATGATCAGGCAGAAGACCTCTATTTAGGAATCTATTAGTGAATGACAAACCATCACTGTGGCTGAGTGTGCACAGGGAGTGTGTATAGTGGAGGCAGGACCATAGTGAAATCAGGAGGAACACCAACATTGATCACTGGAGAATAAAGATTCAGTAATGGACAATGAGGCAGAGTGGTCAGAGAGGGTAAACTAGTGAGAGAGAAAAATGTCATGGTCTGTGCGGTCAGCAGAGAAATGGTCTCCTAATCTCAGAACCTGTGGATATGTTACCCTACATGACAAAAGGGATGTGCAGATGTGATTAAGTTAATGATTTGGAGATGGGGAGATTTTTCTAAGGGGACCAATGGAATCACCAAAATCCTCATAAGGAAAGAGGAAGGCAGGAGAGTGAGAGAGAGATGATGGAAGCAGAATCAGAGTAATGTAATTGCTGGCTTTGAAGTTGGAAAAGGGACAGGAACCAAGGGATATGGAGAGCCTCTAGAAGCTGGAAAAGGTGAAGATTTTCTCTAGAACCTCCAGAGGGAACCAGCCAACACTCTTATTTTAGCCCAGTGAGACTGACCTCTATAATAATGGTTTATTTATAAATAAAGTTATAAATTTGTGTTGTTTAAACCACTAAGTTTTTGGTAACTCATTATAGCAGCCAAAGAAAACTAGTAATAATCCAAGGGAATAAAGTGTTCGATGGAAGTGGGAGTGATCCACAGTGTTCAAAACCCCAGGTGTGTGGATGGCAGCAGAATGGGTGTCTCTGTAAGCCAAGGTAGCACATACCTTTTCCAAAGCGGATGGAGACAGTGGGTTTGAAGACCAGGCTCAGCATGAGGGAGCTCATTTATGATAAGCCAGGCCAGAAGAGGTTAGGATTTGGCACCAAGCCTACCCTCTGGAGTGAGCCAGATTCTGGGGCAATCAACCCAGCTGCAGGGACTGCAGAGGTGGATGGCAGAAGGGTGGGGCAATCTCTAGTTGCTGTCCAGACAACACTGGAAGATGGGGCACCTGGGAAGGAGGTGGGACATACCCAGTCAGACAGTCCAGTACACTCTTGGCATCAAGAATGCCTCTCAGTAGGAAATAGGCCAAGTGACAGAGTAGGTTGGGGTTCACATCTAGGATTTGAATCCTGAAATATGACATAGGGGTCTAGGAGTTGGACTAAAGTGGAAAACAAATGAAAAGGCGAGATTTCAGATAGATACTGGTTTGGGTAAACAGGTGCTAGTCTAGGGTTCAAAATAGGTTCCAGAGAAGGGGAGCAAGGGAGCCTAGGACATGGAAATCAAAGCTGAATGTCAGGTGCTGGCCTGGAGGGGTTCTGCTCTCCTTTCTGCTCAGGTCTTGGGGCTGGCAGGAGGGAAACTAACAGAGGATGGCAAAGGTTGGGGCCAGGCAGGGCCTGCCAAAGAGGTAGAAATGAGTTCAAGAAACTGGGCATGCATAGTAAGGACAAACAACAGCAACCAGGTGTGAGTGCTGCCTCATCACAAGCTCTTCTGATGCTCCTGGTTGAGGCCCCCAGTTGGAGGATGGAGCAAGATGAAGGCAGTGGCAAGAGAAGGTAAGTGTGTGAATATTCTCTTTTGGAAAAGCCAACTCCTTTTGCTACAATTCTGTTTCACTGGTGAAGATGCTGAGGCTCCAAGAATAGGTGACATGCCCAGAGGCCCGTAGCTGCTAAGTGGCACAGGCAGAAACAGATTGAACTCTCTGGCTTGGGCTCTTTCTTTACCTACAGCCACCCTCCAAACAGGACCAGGCCTTAAATGACATTTGATCTGGGCACACATGGGCACATTTTACAGGGCTCCTACAATCTTTGGTACTCTTTGTTAGGAAAAATTCTATTTATTTGAACACTGGAGACCTGGGCACTAGATTTGGTAAAGCTATTGCCTTTTCCATATTGGGAATGAATCAACCAGAGTTGGGATGAGATGGGAAAGGACTGGTGATAGACCCAGTGGATTTCCTGTGGAGATAAGATCCTTGCATTTTCTCTCTCTTTGAATTTACAATTAGATGATCTCTTATGGCCTATTTCTGTGATGAAATAATTTTCTAAGAAGGAATCACTCATTATTACAGATGGTGGAGTGAGATATAATAATAAATGAATCTGCAAACCGGTATTTGCTGAGAGGCTGTTGTTCTGAAAGGCGGAGGGGCATAGCTACCTACTTGTTAACGGTGCTGTTAACAAGTAGGTCTGTGTGGGTCTCATCCTTGGAGATTCTGACTGGGTAGGTTTGCAATGGGGCCCAGGCATCCAAAAGTGGTTATAATGCACATCAAAAATTGAGAACCATGAAGGTAATGTCTTGCCTATGACAATTTCAGTTTGGGGAGTTTGCTTATCTTCGAATAGACCCCCAGCTCCCTGGCTCACAGAAATCTGTGCAGAGGCAGGAACTGGAAACCTACCCGGTGTGAGAAATGCTGTGAGAGCAGTGACATGAGTGAGGCTAGCAGACGTCCCATACGTTGAGCACCGCTTCCTCAGTCTCTGTTTACTTAACTCATGAAGAGTCTGGAGTTATGCCCCATTTTCTAGAGAAATGATATGATAGCATAGTATTCATGAGTTTGAGGATTTGACTGTTTCCCTTGACGATGTTAAAAACCTGTCTCCCAACTCTTTCCAAGTCCTCTCCTCAATTACATGCCACATGCAGGTTTCACTTCCAGAACAAGTCACCCGCTCTTAGAACATGTGATTCCCATTAGCCTGCTGGCTTCCTCTGATGGGGCTCTCCTGGTGTGCAAACATATCTTTCTCTCTTTCTTATTTTACCTGCTTGGCGCAGGAGAAAAGAGGCAGGGCGCCGATTTTGGTCTATGATGATAGTGGAATATTTCCAGATGCTAAGTGTATAATCCCTTCGGTTCTGCTGTGCCTGCCAAGCGAGAGCCTAACAACTGTGTGCTACAGAGCAGAGCAGGGAGTAGAACAAAAGTGGAACACGGCTCTGGCAGCACGCTTCACTGGAGAAGTGAACACGATCTCATTCGCATGCATGCCGGCCCACTTTTCCCGCTTTGTGTGTGTCTTTAAAGAATTTGAATGGAAAGGTGGTTGAGGGGAAAGGTAAAAATGATTTGATAGAGCAAAAAAAAAAAAAAGCTATGAATGGTGTGTTTTTCTGGTTTTAATTCAAGGAGATTCTCTGAAAATTGTTGATCAGTGACTAGACTGACACTGACCAACAGGTGAGAGTGGTCACCCAGGAGAGATGGGTGGAAACCCTCAGTGATTCATTGTTTTCCTGGTACTGGCTTCTTTGTGGGAAAACTTTCTCAACAGTGGGAAGTCACGGGTCATATGCAAAAATATATGGGAGAGTGTAAAGTGAGCACCTGAATGCATACATGAAATTAAATCTGTTTGATCTGACCACGAAAAGTCCTGGAATCCTGAAAGGTCCATTGTGCCCAGAAGACTTGTAGTCTTTCTGGAAGTCAGTCCTCACTGTCTGCTGATGGACTTTCCTGACCTTGGGATCTACCTTTCTACAAGCCCTCTGATGATAGCCCATTGTCAGACTTCCCAGATTTGTGACTTTCATGGACTGCCTATTGCTTACCCCATTGTATTCCCCTCCAACTGCCCCTGCCTTTGCTGGTCTGTATGGTCCCTGGGTCTTGATCAGATGTATTCCCAACAGACAATCCATGGTCATGCCAATGTCCCCTGTAATTCATTAATGCTTGCTCTGTATGATTTTTAGCTATCTTCATGGACAGTCATAAAACAACCCTGGGACCGGGCTTCCAGTTTTGGAACCGTGTGTATGTTGCTTAAGGGCTCTCTGTCAGTGATTTCATCCCCATGCCCCAACCCCCCACCAAAAAAAGGAACAGTGGCAACTGAACTTTATACCTTTGCAACTTGGTAGATCACATATTCAAAAGATGCTTGATAAAAATGAGTTGTACTAATGTTTTGGTATATTTATGTCTTTGCTGGTTTGTTCAGAGTGTATTTCACCTCTCTGAGACACCAGGCGTCATCAGAATGGGGCTGGAGTTCGTGATTGAGTTTGGAGAGCACTTAGGATATTTCAGAACTATTACAGAATGTATTAGGCATTTGTGTTCAGTGAAACAATTTCTTCAAACTTTTCACTTCCATTTGCAGTATCATAGTCCTCCAAATCAGAAATCTACTTTTTCAGTCATTTAACAAAAGTTTTCAGAGCCCATTTTTACTTACGTCCAAATCTTGATAACTGTTATTTGATGGTGAGTGTGGCTCAAGGGTAGGGATATAACAAGCATTTCTGGGGAGTGCAAATTGAGCAAAATACAGTATGAAATGCATGGGTGAGCTATTACATAAATAGCAAGCATAGTAAGTTTGGGGTTAAGAAAATACCACCTGCACCAAATCAATAAGAATACCTTCTGTGTTTGTTCTTCTGTGGTGGGAGTGAGGTGAAGAGGTGATGAATTCACCGGTGTTAAGTTCTTTGGAAGGCTTCTGGTGTATTTTTAAAATTCTATTTGTATTTTAAACCTAGAGAAATTCACCCTCTCATGTTTTAGCCCATACCTTTAGTGAAAACTGGCAACTTACAGTGTTTATCTCATTAGTATTCAATTATATTTCCCAGAGAAACAGCTGGAGGCCATCTCCTCAGTGACAAATGTGTTTGATTTGACTTAATCACCACCACAGGGCACATCATTTACCAACATTTGCTGTAGTACAATTTTAACAAGTGGGGTGATTCACCCTGGGAGAGGAGGGAAAAAGAATGTAAAATACTAAGAGACAAAAAGAAGGGAAAAGGCAAGCATGGAGTTAGAAAGGTGTCTGTGCCTTTAAAAATTACACACTTTTATTGACCCATGACCTTGATATAGAGAGAAACACAAATCATAAGGGGATATACAATTCAATGAACTATCACAATTAGAACATATCATGTATTAGCACCAAGGCCAAGAAATAGACCGTATCAACAACCCAGAACTATATTCTTATGTCCCTTGCACGCCTTCCTCCTCCAAAGTAACTAAGATCTCTTACATTTTTGTTGCTTTGTTTTTGAAGATCTTGGCCACTGGACATTCTAGGAGTTTCTTGTCAGGCCCTTGTGAGGAAGTCCCCAAGATGCCTGTTGACTAAGGTTTTCATGATCAGGTACTAGATTTGAGCACTGTGTCCTGAAGCTTGCCATTGGCTGGAAGGGGAGAAAAGCATTGTGATAGAAGAGAAGGATCTGTCACCCTTCCCCTTCCACTTCCTGGGAAGCCACAGTGTGGCCTTTCCTGCTGGTACTTCTCTGTTCAGCATGAACACAGGTAGACACCTGATCTACTGCCTCTCTGGGTTACCGCGAAGCTCTAATGGCATAATGGATATGAAAACACTCTGAGCAGGATAAAGTACTGTACAATGATTACATCTTTTAACTGATGTGATGGAGGGACATTGATAGCAGAGGGAGTTATTTGGAACAACAAGAAGATAAAAGCACATATATCCAAACCAAAATCCTAATGGTTTTAAATGGCCCGAATTATTTCTGTGAATTTGGAGGCGTGCCATTAACTTAACTCTCTAGGGCATAATTCTAATAATGCCAGAATCATGGAGTAATGTCCATGTCTAGAACATTTCAGGGTGCTGAATAACTCCATACCAGAATACCATACCAAAAATGTCATAAAATGCGTCCCGTATGAGCAACAGACATTTATTTCTCACAGTTCCGGATGCTGGGGAAGTCTAAGATCTAGGCACTGGGAGATTTCCTGGTGGGTGAAAGCCCTCTTCCTGGTTCTTAGCCGGCAATCTTTTTACTGTAACCTCACATGGCGGGAGCTGTGTTATAAGGGGACGAATCCTTCATGATGGCTTTGCCCTCATGCTCTGACCACCGCGTAAAGGCCCCATCTCCAAATACTGTCAGGTTAGGGTTAGATATTAGCACACAGACCTTGAGGGGACACAAACAGTCTATAACATTCCATATGATCTAAATGACTTTATTCTGTTGTGTAGATGTTTCCATTTCCCCCAAAGCCTCCAATTTATCAGAAATGTGAAGTGTCAATTATTAATCTGCTAGATTATGATTAGATGATCAGAGTATCAGAGAAAAAAATTAAAAATACAACCTACTAACAGAGAACTATTTTTACATGAAGGGCAGCATATTCTAATATTTATGATGTGAAATAATGGCCCTTTGGTTAGGCTTCTGGAACTTCTGGAACATAAAACTGGTAACAAAAGCACCATGTGAGTCAGAGTGACACAAAATAGTCACGCTCCTTGCCCAATGATATTTTAAATTTCTCAGCAAGTTTTTTTCTTATCTCACTTAGTTCCCTTTTCATTTTGTTGTGCTTTTATTTTAGTTTGTTCTCTTCTTTTAGTTTTTCATTCCTGGTCATGGAGGTCCGATGTGGTCTATTGAGAATTAAGTTTTCTAAAATGCTTTATTTATTTCAGTGATTATTTCTTCTTACAATCTAAGTAGAGGAATTATTTTCCATTTGTTCTGCGTTTTTGTTTCACTAGGTGTTCTATTATTTTTTTTAATGATTTAGTGGGTGGTGGTATCTCTTTCCTTATCCTTGACAGAAAAGAGCTATGTTTAGTCATGGTTCTTAACTAATGATTGGTTATGTGCATTGCCTACTGGGTTCACTTAATGCACTGGGTTAAACTGAGACTTGTGAATGCAGTTGCCAAGACCACTCCCCAGTGTTTGACAGGTTTACTCTAGGGAGGTTCTGCTAGCCGAGATGGGACCTTTCACTCCACAGCCTAAGCTTCTAACAGGTGTAGGAAGTGAAACCCTCCCTACAGCTCCCAGAATATACTGCTCCAATAGCTCCTCAATAGCCCTTCCCATGTACCTTCTTCCCCAGGGAATTCTCTCAGGGGGCATCATACTCCTGTACTCCCACCAGCCCAGCCCACCTACAGAAACCATGTATTTTGTGGGAGTGGCTGACTCTGATGGAATACTGAAAAGAGCCCTCGATTTGGGGTGAGGAGAGGCAGAGCTTGGAGGAAGAGAAATTGTACTCTAATGCTCTCAACAATCAGCATGCTTGCTGGGCAGGGGGTGCTGCTCCTGTTTTTAATGATATGTGCCTTGAACTAAAGAACAAATATGGGAAGAGGAGACATAACAGGGGGCTGCTTTCAGTCCCAGTGAGCCATCAATTGTGCTTTGCCTTCTAGTCCTATTGCCTTGTGGAGAAAATCTCCCCAGTTCTTCATAGAAGTAGGATGACTGTTGGTTCTGGTTTTTTATGCAGTTATGAATTATATCTTTTCTGTGTTTTTAAAGGCATTTTAATTAAAAGTTGGGAAAGGCTGTTTCTGGGCTGCTAAGTAGATGACATTTAAAACTAGAAGCTGAATATAGCTGATTACTGCTTAATGTTGTAATTGTTGTATTTAGTCTTTTCTCTCTTAACCTGTCTTCTTTCCTACTTAATATAGTTCTTTGTTTTCTTTCATCATAAATATTATTTCTGTTAAATACCCTGAGCTTTTCTATTTCTATTTAAATACAATCAGAAGGAAACATTTTCTATCAGCCTAATATTGTTTCATAATTAAACATATTTCACTAAATCCAATTTTTTTCTATTCATGATATATTTGAAGTGACAACTCTGTTTAGAATTCTAATTTTTGATTAGAATTCTAATTTTTGAGTGGATGAAAGATTCACCATTGGACTCACTCTCTTCTTCCTAATCTCTACTTTTTTGTTATACTTTTGTGTATTGGAAACTGTACCTTAATTTCTTTTCCTTCTTTCCCTCTTACCCCTTCAAGTTCTCAGGGTAAAATGACACAGTGCAATATTTAAATTACTGATTTTAGGTAACCTTGATCCTTTTAATGCCCAGGTACAGTAGGTTAGAGATTATGCTTCTAAAGTAGTCTGTGATAAGTAATGTTAAAGGGCCCTGGATCTTTTCTCCATTTGTCCATTTTCCATAGAGATTTCTCTAATCCCCCAGTACTCAGTGGCATCCATGCATGATGAAGTAGAGCTCTAACTTAGCTTCTCCCCTAACCCCGGGCTTGCCTGTACAACTGTCTGGTTGATATTTCCTCTTTAAGTCAAAGATATCTCAGAATTAAAGGCACCAAAGCACAACTTTTGATTCTTCCCCTTTCTCCCATAAAAATTCCACTGTATTACATCTCCTCTGTTCTCATCTCAGCAACTCCATTCTACCAGTCGTCTAAGCTAAAAACTTTGGAACCACTCTAGACTCTTTTCTCATATCGTCGCAGAGCCATTGACAAATCCTGCCAGTTCTCATTGAAAACACATCTTGAATCTGTGCTCTGCTCATCACCAACATGTCTACTTCTCTGTCTCTACCATCACCTCCTAATTTCTTCCTTATTATATTTCCACTCTTGGCTCCCTGCAGTCTATTCTTTCCCCAGCAGCCAGGATGATCCATCTAAAATGCAAATCAGATCGTGTCCCTCCTCTGTTCCCCTGTCCTCTCCCCAAGAGCTCCCCATCTCCCTCAGAATGAAACGCACAGTCTTCTCCATGGCTGGGCCTGTGTGCTCTTGACCATGGCTCCTCCTCTTATCTATCTGTCTTATCCCCCACTGTTCTCTGTGCTTAAACTTCTTCCACCAGATGTCTGCATGGCTCAGTCCCTTCTTCAAGTCTTTTCAAACATCACTTTATCAGCAAAGTGTTTTTCAATTAACATCTCAAAATACCCTCAATCACCCAATCTTTTCACCTCATTTTGTATTTTTTTGCCGCACGTGACATGTTATGTATTTATTATTTTACATGTTTACTGTCTGTATCTTCAGTGCTTAGAACAGCTCCAAGCACAGTCTATATTTAATGACTGTATAAATAAATGGATCCTAATACATTGGGTTTATGCTTTCCAGTTTATAAAATATCTTCACTCTGGTTAGTAGTTTCAAATTGTTTCTCTGCTACAGAACATTTTCTGCAAACAGTTTTATGAAGAAGACCAGTTTGCAAAACAGATGTGATTGGGATGACCTCGATGGAGTGGAAGGGTGAGGACTGGGGCAAGGAAGCACCCCTCTCTCTGAGTCCCTTTCAGTCCTTCAGCCCCTCATGGCCGTCCCTGAGAATGTTTGAAAACAACGGACAATAGGTCGATAGGTAATCTCACTCAATCCCCATAACTACTATAGGAAGCAGCTATAATTACCCGCCCCCCGTCATAGATGAGGTAAATAATGAGATGGGGTGAGACAACACTGTGAAACGAATGAGCCACTTGGCTACCAAGTGGCAGAGCCAGACACCACCTCACGTCCGCTCACTCTAAATCCTGGCTCCTCCCCTCTGTACTACCCCCTCGGTCCCCTAACTCTCTTTTCAATTAATTATCTTTTCTTCTTGGCATCCTGTTTTCTTCCTGTGTCTCTTTCTTTACCCTGTTTGTAATTATATGCTTTGAGTCTTTTCTTTTATGGACATTTCTGGCCAGAATCCTGAGAATTCCTTTCATTTGTCCGCCGAGGTCTCTTTATAGGTCAGGGAAATGTTATCCCAATTATTTCCTTAATTACAATTTCAAGGTTACTTACCTTTCCTATTCCTCCAGGGACTCCTGTTACTCAGCGTTTGGGTAATCTTGATGCTATTTTTAGGGCCATTACATTTTTGCTCTTGAAAAATGGAGAACTGTTTGATGAAATCTGTTATTTTGACATGGAAACTGCTATTTGCTTTTTAGCATTGCTGGTTTATTTCTTCACAGTATTTATTATTCTCTTCTCTGTTCTCAGCATGACCTTGCAACTTGGGCCTGTGAACTTGGTCTCTCCCAGCCACCTCCTGGGGGTGTATCCGTTTGTGTGCCTGTTGTGTGTATGTGTATAGAAAGATTATACATCAGGTAGAAAGTATTAACACAAATATATGAAAATTTCCCCTTTTTCTTCAAATCAGACTACTTTTCTAGATCCTACAGTGGTTCTTTTATCCAGGAATTGCAGCTGTTCCAAATTGCTCATGTGATTTCTTCTTAAACTCACTCTTTTAAAAGTGTTTTCTCATTTCTTTTGGTAGCTTTGGCCTCCAAGAGAAATTCGTACCCAGCACACGCTCTGCTATCTCCTTGGATGTCCTGAAAAGGAAAAACCTTAAATCTACCCTCTAAGACCACATAATTTAGAGACATAAATATTTAAACAGCTTTAAGTCGATAAACTGTAAACCTGAGACAATTTTACTTTCTAGAAACCTGATTGGCTTATTAACCCTGAAAGTTGAAACTTCTCCAGAGTTCTCCCAATGTTCTGTGATAGATTTTTTTTTTGCCAAGTTAGAAGAATTTTACAGTGAACACCCATACACTCACCACTTAGCTTCTCCATTAGCATTTTGTAGTACTTGCTTTATTGCTTATCTATTCATCCTCCAGATGAGATTTTTAAGTATCAGAAGTGACTGATTTTCAAAAGGGGAGAAACTTCTTATGGAATCTTTGAGCAAATGACTTTTCTGAACTTCATTTTCCTCATTTGTAGAATGTGTTTAGAGTAGATGATGGTTTTCTATTTGTTTCCATAGAGCCATCCAGCTCTGTGTATGGGGTGGGGGGGTCAGAGGGCTGCTGTGGAGGTAGGAAGTGATGTGGGTCATTCGAGCAGGCTCCGTGCTCCCCACTAGCTTTGACCAGAACAGTTTGGCCTTATTTGCTTTATATTTTGGGTTTCCATGTATTTGCTGAGGGAAAAGGGAATTGTGTATCTGAATCCTGGATAGTAAGATTTCAAAACTCCTTTTTCAGTGCACTGAAAGGGTGTATCTATTTTTCCTAATTAGCTTATAAAATTTTAGACAGGATAAATGAACTATCGAGACTTTCCTATGTGTCAGGTACTTTGCCATTCAGTTTCTCATGTTATTGCATTTACTTCTCATAACAACCATATGAGATAGGGATTGTTAGTCTCTCTTCACAGGTGCAAAAATCCAGGGCTTGGTGAGTCAACTTCTTCAAAGTTGCTTGGCCTGCATTTGGCCTGCACTTGGCCTGCACTTGGAGGGATTGAGGGTGAAGTGATGCACAGAATGCCCACCTCATAGCAAGAAGGCATTTACTTGTTGGCCAAGTTGTAATCAATGGGCATCTCACAAAGCTTTCTTTAATACAAATCATGAAGTTCTTGGTCAAAAGATATTCAGTGTTCTTAACTCATTAAGTTATGAATACAGAATTCTCCTTTTAATTACTGAGGCTGTTCTAGAAAAACTCGATACGTGAATCTGAAACTGAAAATTTAAACTGTGAAAAAATAGGGCATGATAGGAGTGAGGCATAACCAATGTCAAAGCAAACCTGTTATCTCTTTGTGGAGGTATTTGCATCTTGGTTTTTGCTTTCTAGTACCCAGACCCATTTCCTGTCTCTGAGAACTCTCTCACTGAGTGTGATGTGGGAAGATCGGAGGGCATGGACTACAGAAAATGGAGATAGAGGCCCTCTTTCTTGGCTTCTTGGTGGTCAAGTTGTGGCATGGGGCTTCTTTGCAGCCACTTGGATGCCTTCTCCTGGGTCTTTTCATCTAGAAACAAGTGGAGCAGATAACAATTAATAGAATTGATGCTTGGAAGCAGCTGTAGAGGTGTCTAAGGCAATGCACTCGACTAGCAATGGTGGTCTCCTGGTCACACTGTCCTGCTCAAAGATGGTGGTTTTACATGTTTCTTGACTTTCTTTCTCTTCTTCTAGGAATGGTGGACTCTGCTGTTGTTTGGTTGCTGCTGCAGAGTTGCTGCTGTTACTGTGTTCTGAAGTGAAAATAGGGAGGGAGACTGCTCATTTATCTACTCCATGTTGTACTTTGCATCCTGCTGTGAGAACAGCACATTTTAATCTTATAGTCTCAGAAGGACTTTTGTATTAGTCAAGTTAGGTTAGTTTATGCTGCAATAATGAGCAACCCCCAAATCCCAGAGGCCCAAACAACAAAGCTTAATTGCTTTCTCACTGCATGTCCATTGCAGCTCAGTAGTGGTGCTCTGTTCATTATAATCAGGCAAGGGCCCAGGTGATGGAGTAGTCATCACCTGAATATTGCAGGTTACTGTGACAGAAGGTAAGAGGGCCAGGGTGAGTCTTCACCAGGAATTAAATGCTTAGCCTGAAAGTGACACATATCACTTCTACTCCTAGTTCACTTGTCAAAGCCAATCACTCAAACAAAAGGGATTTAGTGCAATTCTATCAAGTATCTGCAAAACAGAACCTTTATGAAAACAGCATTCAGCTATGATGCTGTGTCCTCTCTTTTTAGGGATCCATATAGCTTGATAGGGACAGTTTCTCTGTCATTCTCTTCATTATTCTCCTTTCTACCCACTACTCTACAGGAGAACTTAAACAAAGCTTCTCCCTAATTCTTAGTCAAAATTACAACTTGAATCTCCTACATAATGAAACTCAGGTATGAGGGTGGACCCCCCCAAAATGGAATTATTTTCTGAAGAGCGGGCCCCTTCTAGTATAGGCTTTCCTTGTGAGGTGAGTGTTCTAGGAACCCATCTGCATCAGTGTACCTGCTGGCTTTGTTGTAAGAGGCTGCATTTGACTTCAGTGAATTTTTTTGGAGACTCTTTCAACGTGTTTGCCCATTTCATGATGGGTGATTTACATGAATGATGTGTGGCATGACAATGCACCTGCCCTGAGTGTTCATCAGTTTTTGACCAAAAATGGCAGAACTCCCATGTTTCACCCTCCTTATTCACCTGATAATGCTCTGAGTGACTTTTATTTTTGTTTTCCTGGATGAAAAAAGTCCTCAAAAACTGTTTTGAGCAGTGAAAAGAGTGTCTCCATAGGTGTCTTGCATCAAATGGAGAGTACTTTGAAGGTGACTAAAGTTTAAACATGTAAGAATACACATTTTTTATAAATAAATTCTGGGATTTTTTTTTTTTTTTTTAGTTCCCCCATCATATATGGAGGCCTGTAAGGGTGGTCCAATGAACCAGTTCCAGAAATCATCAGACTCTGAATTCCAGTTTGAGCTCATTTGAAAGAGCTGCTACAAATATGTGCACACAGACAGGCCTAATGGGTGTGTGCTCTACACATGTGTGTAAGCCAGGTGTTAGCTATTGCTTTGTTCCTTGGTCCCTTGGAAAGATTGTTTTTCCCATCCAGTGAATTTCAATTCTCTCCGAAGGATTCAATCTCTCAGAAGTGTAAGAAAGCAAGATAGACTTCAGTGAAGATTTTGTAGGAGAAATGGGAGAGGATATGTTACCGAGATATCTAGCAATACAATAAAATTTGGTCTCATTTTCATAGCTTGCAGGCCCTACATGGGAACCTGGTATTTATAAGCTCCTTTGCATGCAGGAAGTTCCATGATGTTTGTTTTTGCCAGTGATGTGTGTCATTTCTGAGGATGAGTTTTTAAGATGTGTGTCTTCTCCAATGTCTTGTTCACACTTATCACCAGCTGGAAGTGAAAAACTCACAGGCCTTTCCGGGGGAAGGGATGGCAGATCCACAAGTAGGAGCCTGAGTCTCTGAATGAACCATATTGGGGAAAACTACTCACTGACTAGGAACATCTGTATTAGAATTTTACATACATGAGTAATTATAACCAGCACTAAACTTTTAGGGTTTACTTGTTTCATCAACCACATTGCCCTAACTAACATAGGAGTTGAAATCACATGCAACTCAGCCAACAATCTAAGAATACTTCTTAGATATTTTTTCTCCCAAAGTCCATCTCTGGCAAAGCTGCTAATGAATACCCACTGCTGATTTTTTCTCAATTTATGCAATTTTACTAGTTTCTTTCCCTTTCCCCAAGATTTTGAGTCTTTAATCTGCATTTTATTTTTCTGACCACTGTATAAAGCAAGAGCTATTCTATCACAGTTCCTGATCCTGAATTGCATTCCCTTCTCAAGAAGGAAGTCAGAAAAATTTCAATTTAACAGGACCCATTCTTTAAAGATAATTGGGGAACTATCTCTAATTTCTTGAACCTATCTTTAGGGTTGTATACGGACCATCAACTATATCCTCCTAACACATGACCTGCTGATCCCAAGAGGATTCATATTCTTCATCATGTTACATATGCATTCACTGACATGGAAAAACATTGTGAGGTGATGGCATAGCACTGACCAGGGAACTAGGAGATGTGAGTTCTAGGTCTAGCTCAGCCTCTAGGTAGATTATTTCACTTCTCTGGATATCAGCTATAAAACTTACCAAAAGAGTGTCTCTAGAAGAGCTAACAGAACTCTTTCTACTATTGCCATTCTTCATTGGGTCTGTGCTTGGTGGTATAAATGACATTAGATTTTCTGCCACCCTGGTTCACAACAACAAAAAAAAAAATGAGCATAACTCTGAACTGAAACTCAAGGTGCTGACTCATAGAATGATTATTTTGATGCATATCACAGCTTATTTGCTTTAAGGGAAATTTGTAAATGCCATTTTATTTGTTTTTAAAGTCCCAGTTGGATTTTTTAGGTGTCTTGGAAGAGCAAGACTATAAACCTCTCTCTCTCAAGCCCAACAGTCCTTAGTACTAAAAAGATAGGTTGGTAGCCCTGAATATTTTATTGGTTTAGACATGCTTTTTTGGTGAACAACTGATAATGATACTGAATGGGGCTTTCTGAGATAATAGAATGAACAAAATTGAAAAAAATTGTGAGAAAAGACAAAATTGGGAAATTTCTAAGGAAAAAGTTGCTGTCTCATTTGGGCTATGTGTTCTTGCCTATGGGGGCACTGCAGGGGCATAATCTGAAAGACACTGGAGAGACAGAGCCTCCTGAACACAGCTGGCATCAATGAGACACCCACAGCTAAAACCTCATTTCACAGCTTGATAAAAATTAAACATAAAAGACTCTTCCTGCTCCACATAAATGGAAGTATATACTGTTTTGAGATGAGAAATGCTACTTCTGGTAATTGAATTACTAGCTTCCAACCTCACCTTGCTTCCCAATAATGGTCCATAGACTTAGAAAAATTTGCTCATCATTGAAGGTATTTGCTTATTACATCTCAGAGAGTTTGCAAAAGCATCCGTCTGGAGTCTCAAAGTCTTGTCAGCATGATCTTAGGAAGACCCTCCCTTAGAATCATGACTCTGCATGGAGTCATTGATTCCAGTATTTAGTCTGCTCAGGAACTCTGAAAACCACATTTAGCTTTGTTAGGCTCTAACCAAAGGCAGGCTAGATGGAGACTGCAAGGGGAGGAGGAAGTAGAGAATTGCTTCTTCCTGTGGAAGGAGAACTTTCTGTCTGCTTCCTGTGGACTTCCTGTCTGTTTCTTGTGGACTTCCTGTTCTTGTTAGTGCCACCCCAGCAGTGATGAGTTTTTTCCTGTAGTAGTAGCTGAATCCTTTTGGCAGTTTCTCCAGCTCTTGCAGATGAGCTTCATTATTTCCCCTCACAGCCACCAGCATCAACAGACCATTCTCCCTTCCTCAGAGGTTTGGGGCCTCATGGCTTCTCCTCTAAGTTCCCTAAATTTTTAATAATTCCAGTGTCTTCTCTTTGTTCCTTTATTTAGCCCTAGAGGTGCAGCTGCTTCCTGTGGTTGCTACCTCTGTGATAACTTTCAGATACTTAATTATCAACTCTCTACCTAATTCATAATTTCTTTTTATTAAATTCCCTGTGTTGAAATGACTTTTATAATTTCTGATTCCTGACTGGACTTTGATTGATACACCATTATTAATAGGTTAATTTGTAAGTTTCTGATTTTTTCCATGCATTTATGTACATATTACATACACACATATTATGTTTAATCATAAGTATGACTTCATTTTTACAATAGTGATGTTATATTCTTTGCCCACTGTTCTGCAACTTGCTCTTTTTCATCCAATTTTAAATATGAAGAAGTTACAAGAAATAATGTGTTCTAAAGAGCTTTTCTTGTCAGTACATAGAGGCCTTCTTTATAATTTTTCATGTTTGCATAGTGTTTCATAATTTGTTTGATGACTATAGACCTTTTTGTTTCTAATTGTTTTGCAATTGTAGTACTATTAATATTATATCAATTTACTCATTCACATACTTATTAGAGGGATGGCACACTTATAACCCATAGGCTGTTACTCTTTTCCCTTAAGAGATGCAACTGATTACAGTACTCTTCCCATTGACTTTGATAGATAATAAGATAACATGGTAAATATACTTCTACACAAACACATATAGGTAATTCTTGAGTGAATATTTGAATATGTGTATCTTTAAGATAGATTCTTAGTATTGGAATAGTTTAAATAAAATGTGCATTAAGACTTTTTTTTTGATACATGCATCCTATTCTCCAAGGCTTTATAATCTGACATTACTACCTACAATGTATGAATGTGCCCATCTTGTTTTCTCTCTTTTATGAATTCCTAAAAGATTTTTGTGTTGATGGCACACTTTCTTATACTCTAGCAATAATTTTAATTTTCAGTTTCTTCTTGGGTAGGAGTTCCCAAAGCATGTGCTCAGCTGCCATCTTGATCCAATTTTCCCAAAAAGAAGTTTTCTCCAGTGGCCTTGTTATTTTCCTTTCAATAAATCTTAAAACAGTCTATTGCCAATTATCTTGCTTCCATGGCAATCCTAAAAATGTTTTAAATTTTTCTGCCACTGGTAAAATAATTTAAACATTTTTTCTAGAAGAGGGAGTTCCTCTTTCTTTGAAGGATAAACCCTTAGAAAGAGTGTTAATGAGAAGACTTACAGCTAATAATTAATAGTAACTATAATAAAAAATACCCAACATTTACTGAGCAATTATTATATGTTCCACATTGTGTTAAGTGCTTTTACACAGAATGTATAATTTAATATTTATAATGATAATTTTATAGATGTGGAAACTGAGGCTTATAGAAGTCAAATTAATTGCCAAAATCACACAACTTGTAAGTGTCAGAGCCAGAATTTAAATACAAGCAGTAGGACTAGCACAAAGACCCAGATGAAGGAGGGAGGTAGTCCTGTGTACTTGAGGCTGAGGCAGGGCAAGGTGGAAATGAGGTCCAAGAGGAGACAGAGGCAGGGTCATGAAGGGCCTATGGCATTTTCAGGAGTTTTGATTTTATTGGAAGTACAATGGGAAGCTGTTGAAGCAAGTGAGTGATAACATTAGATTTAATTTTTTAAAAGAACATTCTGACTGCAGTATGGAGAATGGATTGAAGGTAGACCAGATGTGTGTGGACATTCTATTGATGGACAGAGTAAAGATTGAACAATTGAAAATTCAGAGGAATATTTTATTTTTGATTTGTGTAACTGGGTAGATGGAGGTCCCATTTACAGAGATGGAAAAAGTGGGGAGGAGCTGGCTGGTGGGGCAGTCAAGAGTTTCATTGGATCATGTTAATATTATTTTTAATTGAGGATATGTTCTATTCATTTCTTAAACACTATCACGTAAACCCAATCTGTTAGCAAACTTAATTTTTTTACAAAGTAATAGTTGACATTCAACATTATATTGCATTATTTTCAGGTGTACAAACACAGTGGGTAGGCATCTATATAATTGAAAAAGAACAAAGTTGAAGGAATCATGCTACCAGCTATCAAATTATGCTACAAAGCCACAGTTATCCAAATAGCATGGTATTGGCATAAAAACAGACACACAGATCAATGGAACAGGATAGAGAGGTCAGAAATAAATTCATGCCCATATGGCCAATTAATCTATGACAAATGAAGAAAGAATTTACATTGGGGTAAAGACAGTCTATTGAACAAATGATGCCAGGAAAATTGGACAGATACATACAAAAAATAAATTGGACTACCTTCTTACACCATATACAAAAATAAACTCAAAATGAATGAAGGGCTTAAATATTTAAAACCTAAAACCATAAAACTCCTAGAAGAAAATATAGAAAGTAACCTCTCGGATATTATTCTTAGTAATAGATTTAAGGATATATCTTCTCAGGCAAGAGAAACAAAGGAAAAAATAAACAAGTGGAACCACATCAGACTAAAAAGTGGTTTTTATTTGTTTGTTTGTTTGCTTTTTACGGCAAAAGAAACCATCAACAAAACAAAAAGACATCTTATAGGATGGGAGAAGATATTTGCCAATGAGGCATCCAATAAAGGGTTAATATCCAAAATTTATAAGAAACTCATACAACTCAACACCAAAAAAACCCAAAAAAACTCAATTAAAAAATGGGAAGAACACCTGAATAGACATTTCTCCAAAGAGGACATATAGATGGTCAATAGACACATGAAAAGATGCTCAACATCACTAATCATCAGAGAAATGCAAATCGAAAACCATAATGAGATGCTACCTCACTCCTGTCAGAATGACTATCACCATCTAATTTTGAGATGCCTGTTAGGCCACTAAGTGAGGGCCTGTAGTTTCTGGGAGATGTCAAGGCTGGAACCAGGGTCCAGAGATGGTGTTCTTAACCAATATGCTATGCTACGAGCAAGGGCTAAAAAGAATATTAAAGGTCATCTGCAAGAGCAGCCTGTAATCATGGGTGGACAAAACAGGGAGTGGGTTAGGATTTGCTTAAAGTCGTGCACCTCAGCCTAGCTGGGTCTATAAGCCTCCTTCCTTGATTTTCCTATTAGCGAAGGTTCAACATGTAGTAATTGAACATCTAGAAGCCAGGCTCTCTGCTAAGTATTTTTACTTAAATTATTTTATTCAATCTTATAGTCTTTCTATTTCAGTCTTACTGTCTAAAAATATAAATGCCTTTCAAGAATGTGTCTATTATACTCCTCATGGACTAGTATGGACAGTTGCATTTTATGTTGTCTAGCATGGCTCTGGGGGAAAATCTTATCTCTTCAAGTGGCCAGCACTTCAGGAGCAGAGTAAGACTGCAGCATGTTAGGATTTTAATAAGGGCATTCTTTAAGCAGGAGATGTGAATACAACCTTGAAACTATTCAGAAGGAATATGTAGCTTCAAAGTACATTTTGTATGAGGTGTTTAATTTAATAAATGTATGTGCCAGGCTCCCCTCTCCCACATTCCCTCCTTCCTTCCTCCTGTCCTCCTCTCTTCCTCCCTCTCTTCTCATCTATTTTCTCCTCCAACTTATGTTTCTGCAAGTACTTACCCAGTCCCTATGATTTGTCAAACATTGTCTGGGCACTGTGGACACAACCTATCATAGTTACTGCTCTTATCTTTCAGCCTGGGTGCCTTCTGGCTATGGGATCAGGAATTTAGTGTTACAGAGCCAACTACATTGTGGTAAAACACATATAACAAATTTCACCATTTTAGCCATTGTTACATGTATATGTAGTGGCATTTAGTACATTCACATTGTTGTGCAACTCTCACCTCTATCTATTAATAATTCCAAACCATTTTCATCATACCTGTTAAAGAGTCACACCCGTTCCTCCCTTTTCCCAGCGCCTGACAACCACTAGCTTATTAGATGTTCACCTAATGTATAGATTAATCTATTTTGGATATTTCATATAATGGAATTATAAAATATGTGCCTTTCATGGCTGACTTCTGTCACTTAACATAACATTTTTAAGGCTCATCTATATTGGTCCATGTATCAGTACTTCATTCCCTTTCATGGCTTGATAATATTCCATTGTGCAGATATACCACATTTTGTTTATTCATTCATCAATTAATAGACATTAGAATATTTTCACATTTTGGCTGTGGTGAATAGTGCTGTGAGCATGCATATGTAAGTTTTCATTTGACCACCTGTTTTCAGTTCTTTTGGGTATATACCAAGGAGCAGAATTGCTGTGTTATATGGTGATTCTGTATGTCATTTATTGAAGACCCACCAAATTGATTTCCCCAGTATCACATTGTTACTTTTTGTGCTTTCTTCCAATGCCTAACTCAGTCTCAGATGTGGTATTTGAAATACCACTCAATCTTTTAAGGTATGCATTTGCTAGATATCCCCTCCCTCCTTCTCTCTCTGACTTTTCCTGACTCATACATATAGAAAGATCTAGGTTATAAATCTCTAAAACATGGGTTTTGTGATAAAAAAATGATAATAAATTTGGTGGTGGCTTTTGGCCCTTAAGTCATTCTAATAATGTTTAATTTGGTGAGGAAGAGGGACAGTGCATCAAATATATGGTGATTGAAGGAGAACTGACTCTGGCTGAGCACACAATGCAACACAGAGATGATGCACTGTAGAATTGTACACCTGGAACCCATGTAATTCTACTAACCAATGTCACCCCAACAAATTTAATTTAAAAAGATTTATTTGAAAAAAAAATTAAATGAAATACTTTATAAAGAAAAAAAATCACTGATAATTCTACCACTCTACTATGGCAACAATTTTCAGTTTAAAAATTGTTTTAAAATGTTCCAGTTCATCTCTATTCATACATTTTATATACTTAGAATCAGAGTATGCAAGTACACATAAATGTAAATTCTGCATTCCTTAATTAACGCTTTACTAGCAAATTTCTATAATGTGATATGTTCTTCATAATTATTCTTAATGGCTATATAATATATCAATAGGCTGATTTCTCATAGCTTAACTATTGCCATATTACTAGATATTTAGATTGCAAATTTTCCAATATTGAACATAATTCTGAAATCTTAATGCATGCAAACTTTTTTCAAATACATTTTTCTCTTAAGTTTCTTTTTTTTAAAGAAGTAATCCCTTAAGGGGAATTACTAGGTTAAAAGAGGAGTTGTACCAACGTAAAATGCTATCAGCAAATGCTCAAGTGTTCTTGTTTCAATGCAATTTCACTAAAATTATCTTTCTTTCCTTCCTTTCAATTCCATGATGGTAAAATGACACTTTGTTGTCGCTTTGATGGCTTACCCCTATCTCGCCACTGCTTCAGAAATGTTCTTTACTTCCAGTGTGACCTGAAGAGGAGGCAGTTATAAGGAAATGACAAACAAGTGTCAGTGGGGAAGAGGAGCGGGGTTAATACAAATTGTATGAGGTCCGAGAGGCTTCGAGGACCTGTTATCATCCCAGAGGCAAGTGAATACAGAGCCCTTGAAGGATGACCATTCTGGGTTCCCCTCCAGAAACATGTCTCCTGAACTCTTACCCTCTCTACAAAAAAGGAAATAGAAAGGAGAGACACTGCTTCTTATTTCTCTCAGTACCCGATTTTCATTAGGTTTGAAGCAATTCTTTGTTTAAGTTTAAACTGGTTCTTTTGTTCAGCCTGAAATCTGCCGCCTACTTCTCTTTTCAGGACAAGGAGAAACGCAGGGCCCAGGGGTAAATTAGATGTGTGGGATCCTAGCTCCCCGACTGGTGTGAATGAAGGATTGGGTGACAGGTGATTAACCAGCTGCAGCTGCGATCGCCTAGGGCGCCTCGCCTCCTCTCTCTGAAAGAGGAACAGCTCCCCGGACTAGAGGGGGCCTGCTCTGCCCTTGTGTGCAACCCTGGAGCAGGGGAAACAGGGGCAGAGTATGCGCGTCTGTGCTCATGAGGTTCTTGTGTCAGCAAGACCCCCTTTCACTATCTACCCACTACCTCAATTCTTTTTCTCCCCTCTCTCTGTAAAATAGACACAACATAAAACATATTAATGCCATCGTACCCACTTTTAAGTGTAAGTTCAGTAGTATTAAGTACATTCGCATTTCTGTGTACCCATCTCCAGAGCCTTCTACATTTGCAAACTGAAACTTAGTATCCATTAAATGGTAACACCCTCTTTCCTGGTATCCCCAGCCTTGGCAACCACCGTTCTATTTTCTGTTTCTATGAATTTGACTTCTCTAAGTAAGTCATACAAATGGAGTCGCACAGTAGCTGTCTTACTGTGAGTGGATTTTTTCCCTGAGCATAATATCTTCAAAGTTCACCCATGTTATAAATTCCTTTCTTTTTAAGGCTAAAAAAATACTCCATTGTATGTGTATAACACATTTTGTTTATCCATTCATCTGTTGATACACAAGGAACATGGGCTGCTTTTACTTTTTGGCTCTTGAGAATAATGCTCTTGTGGACTTGGGTGTACACATATCTCTTTGAGTACCTGTTTTTAAATCTTTTGGGCATATACTCAGAAGTGGAATCACTGGATCCTATGGTAATTCTATTTTTATTTTTGAAGGAACTCCATACTATTTTCCCATAGCAGCTACCACATTTTACTCTTCCATCAGCAATGCACAAGTAATGGCCACATCAGTACCAAGGTACTGGAATTATGTAAACACGGTGAGATAGAAAGAGACTGGCTTTCCCAGGTATCCCCTGCAGATTAGGATCATGAGACAGGAACTCAGGCCAAATCAGCTGGGTCAAAAGTGTTCTGAGTCTCTACAAGATGCCAGAGCAGAGCACACCTAATGCAAGGTCATGTCTGTAATTCAGACACCTATACCATGACTTTTGGGAGGCCAGAGGGTATATTCTTTAATAACATGATGATCACTTTTTATATTTTAATTTAGCATAGTAGTAAGGTTCATAAGCTTCCTTAAGACTGTGAAGAATGATGCCTTTATTTATCTTAAAGCTGCTTAAATTTCATTGGGTACTCAAAATTCCAGTGGTTGTTTAAAATGAATTCTCAATGGTTACATATTTAAAGAGATTATAAAAATAGAACTTCTCACTGCTTTACATTCCTAGATAGAACGTTCCCAAAGTATGTTCCTTAGAACACTAGTTTTTCAGGGTATTAGTGGACTGTACATGGAAAAAGAATTTGGATTTCAGACATATTTTTATTTAAATATATGAATGCTATGTGACTTTCAGAAAGGGGCTCTACCACATATCAGCTCTCACATTTATTTACCTAGGGATCATTATCTTTGAGGATAATTTCAAGGTACTAATATTGCATAGGGCATGTTTCGACACACTTTTCTAGGCAGATAAATCTTCGTATTTTAAATTTTTCCTTATATGGCAATTCCTGTGTTCCACTGGGAAGCAACATTACTGTTTTAGGCTCAGGCAGAATTGGGTCCAAATCCTGCTTGTTCTATATGTTAACTACATGGATGTGGGAGAGTTCTTTAATCTCAAACCTCAGTTCCTTCTTTTGTGAAATGGGGGAAATTTTAACTTTTTTATAGAATTGAGTGCAATAATGAACAAGAATCATCTTTTTTCACGTACTGACTTACCAGGTCTATTAGTTGTAATCTACATATAGGCTGACCAGATGTACCATTATGTATAGGACAGAAGACAATGAATGGCACTGTTCTGTTTCAAATGGCCTATGGTCAGTTGAGTCTCACTGGGCTAAATTCAAGGTTATAGTAGGCTGATCATACATGCCATTTGAAACAGGACAGTACCATTGTTTTCTGTCTCTTTTAAAATGGTACATCTGGTCAGCCTACCTATGATTTTTGGTTGTTATTGAAGGTGCCATGTATTTTTCTTTTCCCCTGGGTTGTAACAAGTTCTTTCAATCCTTTAACTAAGTCATTTGGATCATGTTTGTCAGGTGCTATTTTGACACAACCCACAAGCCTGAGGAGATGCATCTACTGAGGTCAGCCATTGATCTGGTATACCGCCCTAATCAGAAGGCTCCCAGTACATTGCCCCAGATGTTGCAGACACCCACAAAAGTTCAGTGTTTGGCCTCCTCATCAGTCGCTGCTAACTCCTGTATGGCTTTCACCCATGAACTCGAATTCTTGAACTTGCTCTGAGGAAATTTGCAGACTCCTGCTGTGTAGACCCAGTATCTAATGTCCCTTTTATCTAACCCTTGTAAACCCCTATCCCAAAATAACTTTACTGATTGTATTCCTGATTTCTCTCTCTTTCTATGCTCAACTGGAATGGGCTTTTTTTCCCACTCTGATGGCTTCTCTAAGTGCTGACAGCTCATGGGGACCTCGCCTGTCTATGTACATAAACTCAGACATATTCTTCAAGGTATTGCCTTTTACTTGCTAACTTTTCTTTCTACTTTTATGCCTTTGTGAGCTGTCTTGCACTCACTTAGCAAATATTTCCTGCATGCTTTGTGTAGTAGATAGCCTCCGAAGATGGCATGAACCATTTCTGCCCTCTGGGTTACCCTTCTAACCATAAGTGGAACGTTCTCTCTCCTTCAGTCTTCGCTGACTTGTGAATTACTGTGACCAATAGAACACAGTGGAATTGATGCTATGTAATTTCTGGGCTTAGATCTTAAGAGGCTTAGTAGCTTCTACTTTTGCTCTCTTGCTTAGAAGATTCCAGAAAGAAACTTGCGATGGACTAATAAATGATAGGAGGCCAGAGCAAGAGGCTCCATGGAGGAGATTCCTGATGCCCCAGCTGACAGCAGACATGTGAGCTGACCATTGTGGGTGTTGTAGCACAAGCAAGCTCTCAGATGAATGCAGCCTCATCAGTGATGATGCAGAGTGAAAAAGTCAGCTCAGCTGAGCCCAGCCAATCACAGAACTTGGAGAAATAATAAATCATCATTGTGTTAAGCCAGGGGCTGGCAAACTTTTTCCATAAAGGGCCAGGCAGTAAATATTTTAGATTTTGTGGGAGGGCTATAAAGGCTGCTGCAACTACTTAACTCTGCCACTGCTAAGTGAAGGCAGCTAGAGACAATATGTAAATAAAGCAAGTGTGGTCGTGCTCCCACAAAACTTTATACAAAAAGAGCTGGCGGGCCGGATTTGCCTGTGGAGCATATTTACGGACCCCCATATTAAGCATATGAAGTTTGGGATGGCTTCAATAATGTGACAGATACCCAAAACAGCCCATTCATAAACTCCAGGCACTGTGGCTAGTGTTGAGATATAATTGTCAACATGACAAACTAATTCCTGCTTTCAGGGAGCTTGCAGCTTGTCCCAGCTTTGGGAAGAAAGAGACTGGGGCCCATAACCTGCGTCTTAATACCTCTAAGCCTGAAATACAACTAATAAAAATTCAGTAAAATGGACAGCTATTGAGGAATGAGCTGGAGTTGGACCTGAGATTTATTCTGTTTACTATGGCCACGTATTTGACCACACCAAAGCTCGGTGGCATAAAATAACCATTTTATTATGCTCATGACTTCTATAGGTCAGAAATTGGACAGGGGTGGCTTGTCTCTGACCCATGATGTCTGGGCCTCAGCTGGAAAGACTCAATAGCTGGGGTTATTTGTCACCAGGAGGCTAGATTCATACAAAGATATCTTCACTCAAGTGTCTGATGGTTGATGCTGGCTGTCAGTAGGGCTGTCAACTGGGGCACCGCTGCGTGGCCTGAGCTTCCTCAAACATGGTGGCCCTAAGTGTTTCAGACTCAAAAGTAAGTGTTCCAGTGAGCATGGTGGAAGTCTTGCAAGTCATGAAACATCATTTTCACTGAGTTCTATTAGTTGTGTCAGTTAGACCAGCCCAAATTCATGGAAACGGGGCACAGATAATGTCTTTCTATAGTCAAAGTGTCAAAGAACTTACAGACAAGTTTTAAAACTGATTCAGTGTCTCATATTGGTATATAAAGAGGATTGAGTAATTCAATTTTGAATACCTTTTGAGTTCTGAACTTTTCTTGTCAAAGGCTGAATCTGAGTTTGTAATGATCTGCTCCATATGGAGAATAAATAATATGGGAAATTATGGTCCAAGATGGTCATAGTTCTTACTGGATAAAGTCTGTGATTTTTGCCTTGTTCATAGTGACACAATATGGTGATTGAGCACATCTATTGTAAAGTTAGTCCTAAACTGCTGTACTAGCGCTGCCATTTTATTGCTGTGTGACCTTTAGCCAATATTTTAAACATTTCTAAATCCTAGTTGCTTCATTAAAAAAAGAGAGAGAGAGAGAGAAACAGATAATAATACTATCCTTGCAGCAAGTTGCAATGAGACAATTTATGTAACTAGCAACTGGTGGGTGCCCAATACATAAACGGGATTATTTTAAAGTAGATTATTTTATGAATTTTGAGCTTTTAGTAAGTTGTAATGATAAGGGTAGTGGTAAAATAACACAGAAAAGAATCAGAAGAAAATTTAAAAAATGCTGAAAAATCTACTTATCCTGAAAGTATTTTAATTTTGATAAATACACTTTCAAGATGCAAAAGGTGTCTATATCCCTTTTACCTGGAGACATAAAATTATACCCCCCCCTACATACATGTACACACACAATATTACAGGAATGGCATAATATTCTGGTGTTTATAACCTTTTTTTACTCAATACTTTATTATGAGTATCTTCCCCCCCAAAATGTATAACTCTACCACTATTTAAAGAACTGATAATAGCCTACTATATGGACTGACCATAGCTCAACTTGTCCCAGTTGATGGACATTTAGGTTCTCATTAGTTTGCAGCTTAACTGGTTATAATTCTGGACTGAAAATGGCAATAATGATGCCCTTTGAAAGAAATCTAAGAACTAGACTCAGTGACAGCACAATATATTCAATCCTGCCTGCTCCCTTCAGCTGGACTACCCTGCCTTTTACCAGGAAGTAAAAACACAACATAAATAAGCCCTCAGGTGCCTTGATTCATCCACAGTTTTTGTCACGAACCCACTGGACTTATCCCACATTTCTCTCCACTTCCAACCTCTGTCTGATGTCTTTGGCTTCTGATCTCTTACTTATTTCCTACCTCTGCAGACTCCCTTTCTCCTTCAGTAAACATATGACCCTCCTTGGTGTTGACTTGTGTAGGCCTCTGGCTTCCAGTGGTTCCACATCCATCAAACATAGGCTCATATTGCCAGCATTTTTGTTGTGCTTGCCCAGCCTCAAAGAAAGTGAGCCACTGATAAGAAAATCACAAGCATTGTTTCAATGATGTAATCTTTCTACCTCACTAGAGGAAATGCCACAAAACCTTTATAGCTAGCAGATAGCTCAGAGGACTTCTGGCCCAGTCTTTCCACTATAAATGGCTAGTCAAACTATGATGAAAATTGCAAAAGGTGATAAATTTTAAAAGAATCAAAAGAGCTATTAGAATTTAGAAGAGGACAAATGTGCCTATCTGATTCAGAACCTGGGGCTGCAGAAGACTCAACTATTATGGGAAAATGTTTCTAAAAGGATTTCTTCCCTATCAAAATTAGACCCAAATATATCTTAACAAGAGACTGAGCTAGAAGTTCTCCAATCTGTCTTCTACTTACTACATAGGCGATCCTGACTCCTCAGAGTTTATGTCTTCTGCAAAATAAGACTAGTAATATCAGGTTCACTGCATGTTCTTATAATAATAAGGATTACCTAAAATAATATCGAAGGACTTTGTAAGAGATAGTCTTCTTACTACTATTATAAATATTCTTAAGAACTATAACCTCAAAGCAACTTCTGCCTGGTTTTGCAAGTGGCAGATGCTCAAAATTTGCTGAAATACATTGCTAAACAATGTAAAAGTAGCTAGTTATTAAAGAAATTCCTTTGTTCAAGATTTCTTTTCTCTCAGATCACATGACAGTTTTAATAATCTTAAATCAATTAATTATAATAGGCAAAAGGTGGAAACACCTTAATGTTCATCAGCTGATAAATAGATAAGTAAAATGTAATATACCCATAAAATGGAATATTATTCAGCCATAGAAAGGAATGACATACTGATACATGGTACAATATAGATGACCTTCAAAAACATTATTAAGTGAAAGAAGCCAAAAGACTATATTTTATATGATTTCATTCATATCAGAACAGAAAGTAAATTAGTGGCAGGCCATCAATAAAACTGACCCAATGCATCCAGCTTCATTTATCAGTGATGTGAGACACATTCTCATTGTTATCTAACTTGCTTTCAATCTCTGAAATGCTCTGGGTGTGGAGTAGTGTGGGCTCTTATTATATTCAGAAACTGAAGGTCTGATCTGCTCAGCCTTGTGGGTTCTTGGGAGCTGAAATCTCTGAGGGCTGTTGAATGATGGAAGTGTTTGTGGCAGGTGAGTGGAAGGCAATGTGCCATCTAACATTATCTACAATAGTATTTATGTTGTCCACTTTTCTTATTGCTCTGCTATAGTTTCTTGGGAGAGACAGTGAGGGAGGGGACTAATGGCTTTTCTGCTTCTTTTATGATGCTTGGATTTTTCTCTTTGTGAAATAATGTATATGGCATTCACAGATTACCCTTCTCTAGTCAGGTCTATGGGCCTTACAGTTAGTGGAAATTTCTCAGATTTCTGTGATACCACAGGCATTTTAGAGGAAACTATGAAAAGGAGGTATCAGAGGCTGCTGCCTGATACTTTTTAAAAATTATATTTCTTACTATCAATATCAATGTTCCAAAGTGTTCTATAATTCTAAGGCAATACTTGGTGTTCATTCATTTTTTATTTGCATTTGGACAGGGCTTAGAGAACAAATTTGCACACACATTTAACCCTGTATCTTTAAGATTTGGAATTCAAATGATCTGAATCCAACTTAATACTAATATAATGCAACTACTTTTATACTTTATATGTTTCAGAGGGTTTTACAAATGTGATCTCATGATCATGATATTAGCAGAAAGAGGACTGGATTAGGAATTAGAAGTCTTGGGTTCTAGTTCTGGCTCTCTGTCCAACCAAAGGTGGGACCTTGGAAGACTCATTTACTTATTCTGGATCTCAGTTTTTCAGTTTATAAAATGAGTGGGTGGGCTTGATGATCTGAGATTCCTTCCATGTCAGACTGTTCATCACTGAGAGTCCTTTTGACATAGCACAGAGAATTAGATAATTAGTGTCAAAGGAAAGAAACAACAATTTGTAAGTGACAGAGGCTATTTAACAAAGGCTTTAATTTTAATTTGTCTCAATCAGTCAGCCTAGAGCTTTGAGTTTTACTATCACCACTCTATACTTTTAGTTTTGCAAGATTAGAATTCTAGATATGCCTCTTGGATGTTTTACTTACAACCAAAATGAAATTCTATCAGTTGAAATGACATAGTGTGCTTGCTGTGGCCCAGGTCATAATCAAGTTTTAGTCTGAGTAGTGATTCTCACACTTTAGTTATCTAATTCTCTGTGCTAGTCAAAATTACTATCAGTTATTTAGTGTGCATCAGAATCACCTGAACATGAAGGGCTTGTTAAAAAACAGGTTATCAGGCCTTATTCTCAGAGTTTCAGGTTCAGTAGTTCTGGGTGGAGCCATTTCTAATGAATACATGAGTAATGCAGATGCTGCTGGCCAAGGACCACACTTTGAGAACTATTGAGCTAGAGCTCAACAACATTGCTTTGCTTTTCCTCTATTGCCAGAAAAATTCTAAGAGTATTCTCCACTAATTAAACAAAAGGAATAAATTTGTATTTGGCCACTTCCTCCTCTTTTTTTTTTTTTTTTTTTTTTTACATTTTCTCTGATTAATTTCTGGTGTGACCTAAGTCAGGTGCAGAAGTTAGAATGGGTGGGCTTTCCTACTCAAAATAACCGGGAGGAGAAGGAGCCAGAGGAGTCATAGTAGTTGAATATCGAGGGTTGTGTCTTCTGCAACCACGAAAAGCAATATTGTCAAGGGGGAAAGCAGAAAAAGTCCGCATAGCAGTAGCCACTGGTGATTCTGGTTTCAAACACGGTGACAGATGTGTTCTTCTCTTTTTCTTAACACACAGCTACACTGCATTTACAGCTTCCCTTGCAGCTAGATGTGGTCATGGGTTAGCTATTTCCAATGAAATTTGAGTGGAAATTTGTGTTAGCTCTAGGCCAAGACTTTTTAGAAGAGACTGTGTTTCTTCCTTGTTTTCTTTCTCTTTGTTTATCTGCTTTACCACATGGCAAAGAGCTGCCTGTTCTACTGTATTTGAGTCATCATAAACTTTGGGTATAATTTTTACTGCATAAATGAACATATATTCCATTATTTCTCAATATTGTAGGACCAAGCTCTGGGAATGTGACAAAACAAGAAGTTAGATCCAGATAAATACATATCCGATCCTAAAAAATGAGCTGAGAGCTATCCTGACAAATATTCCATCTAGGGTTAGATCAAAGAAAGGTATCTTTTGGCACTTATGGGTATTGTGAGTAGAACCCAAAGAAATTCACCCACGATCTCTTGAGAAAACCCAACTATACCCTTCTGTGTTTAAGATGAGACTCTACAAAAATTAACATAGGCTAGTTGCTGCAGAATAAGGAAAAGGGAGCATCTCTCAGTGCAGTCAATGACAAATATATTTCTGGAAATATTTATTGCAAGAACAAAAAGAACATTTTAGAAAACTTTGGTGACCAAAATAGTTGTAAAAAGATATGGCCTTGATGAAATCAGGAGCAAAACCATTAGAAGGAAATCAAACAGGTGAAAGATCTAATGGAATGAGATTCAAATTTAACAAGCTGAGACAAAAGGGAGAAAAAAGAGATAAAGGAAGAAATCAAGTAAAGTGTTATGCAGTGCCAAGATTAAAATTCACAGTGATGTGGGAAGCAAAGAAACTTTCTCAGAGTTCACGGGAAAAGAACTAATAAATAAAAGCAAGAAGAATTAGATAGATTTAAATGATATTAAAAAAATAAAACAAAAATTACAGAGGTTTTTTTTTGAGAAGAAAATGACAAGTGGAAGAAAATGTAAAATTTAAAAGTACATTGAAGGAATTTATATAAATCTGAAAAATGACAAAATTTAAAGATGGAAATAGCTTGCTGTATTACAGGCAACACACATACATGTATCCTGGCCATTTTTCTTTTAAATTCTAAGAATGAAAATGAACTTTCAAAATTCTGCAAATATCCAAGCTGAAAAAAAGAAAAAAAGTTTTGCCACAAGAGAACAAAAAATCAGGTTGGCTCTAGACTTCTACTCTTTAACATTAAATGCCAAAATATTATAGGATAACATCTACAGAAAAAAATCGTTTAGATCCATGGATTTTAAACCTGGCTAATTTTTCATTTATGGTTAAAGGTTGAAGCAAAATATTCCAGGAAATGTAAGGATCTAGGAAACTTACCAACTATTTCCCTTTGTAGAAAAAAAATTTTTTTTGAAGATGTGCAATTGACTTAGAGATAAATCAATATTATGAGCCAAAAAGTCAGTGCTTTGATGTCCTTTGTTTAAAAAATCATCTCTGAGCTTCTGCCCCATGCATCTTCATCCAGACTGGGGCCTGGTCGCGGTGGGGGACATCCCAGCTTCTTCAGCAGGCTTACCTTGCTCTGTCACATCCCTGGGTTGCACACCTGGCTCTCTCACTTTGTATCCTTGCTATTCAAAAACCCAGTACAGCCAGAAGAGCCAAACTTTGGTGTCTCCCTACCTGACTGATGTGACTGCACACCACGATGGTGTGAGGAAAGCTTTGGAGGCAAGCATTTTTCAGAGTCCTAGATGTGAAATGAGGCTGAAGGCCTCTGCTATAGATGGAACATTTGTAACCTTTGAAAGTCCTATGTTGAAACCTAAGTCCCAGTGAGATGATATTAGGAGATGAGGCCTTTGGGTAGTGATTAGATCATGAAGGGTAGGCCTCATGGATGGGATTAGTGCCCTTATAAATGAGGCCCCAGAGAGCTCCTTTGTCCCCTCTACCATGTGAGGACACAGTGAGAAGACTGACATCTATAAACCAGGAAGTGGGTTCTCACTAGACACTGCGAGTCTTCTGACAACTTGATCTTAATTTTAATTTTTTTTAGCAGCTACATTATTTTGAATCTGAATTTAAAAAAATTTATTAATTACATTTTACCTATAATATTATAACAGTTTCATGTGTATAGCACAGTGACGAGTCATTTTATATAACTTACTAAATCCTCATTCTGAAACATCTGGTTGCCCTCTAACACTATACATAGTTATTACAATGTTGTGGACTATATGCCCCATGCTGCATTTTATATCCCTGTGACTATTCTGAGACTATGAATTTGTATTTCTTGATTTCTTCCCCTTTTCTACCCACTCCTCCAGCTGTCCTCCCATCACTTCAACAAATCTAGTACCCATGTGACACCTCACAAAGTTACTGCAACTTTATTGACTATATTCCTGTGTTATACTCTATATCCCCATGATTACTGCCTTGTAACAACAAAACTAAACTTCTCCATCCCCTTCCCTTATTTTACCCACTGTCCCATCCCTCCTCCTATCTTAAAGAAGTCCCTCCAATGTTCTTTGTAGTACTGGTTTGGTGGTGATGCATTCCTTTAGATTTTTCTTATCTGTGAAGCTCTTTATTTGTCCTTCATTTTTGAATGCTAGCCTTGCTGGATATATTACTCTTGGTGTTAGATCCTTGGTTTTCATCATGTCAAATATTTTCTGCCAATTCCTTCTGGCCTGTAAAGTTTCTGGTAGGAAATCAGCTGAGAATAGAATGAGTGTCCTGTTATAAGTTACTCCTTGCATTTCTCTTGTTGTTTTTAGAATTTTCTCTTTTTCTTTAACTTTTGCTGTTTTAATTATGATGTGTCTCAGTGTGTTCCTGTGTGGGATCATCTTGTTTGGGACTCTCTGTGCTTCTTGGGCTTGTCTGTCTATTTCCTTCACCAGGTTAGAAAATATTTCATTCATTATTTCTTCAAATAATTTCTTGACCTCTTGCTTTTCCTCTGTCCCTTTTGGTATACCTATGATTTGAATATTTTTACATTTAATAGTGTCACAGAGGAATATCAAATCATTCTCGATTTTTTGGATCCTTGTTTCCCTCTGTTCTGGTTGGGTGTTTTCTTCTGGCTTTTCGTGCAAATTACTGCTTTGTGCTTCTATTTTATCAAGTTTGGGGATTTTTATTCTGTTCTTCATTTCAGTTAATTTAGTCATTACTTCTCTTGGGTCCTTTATAATGGTTTGCAAGTCTTCTATAATGCTTGCTATCTCTTTGTTGAAATTATAATTCAGTTCCTCAAGCATTTTTATAATCATTGGTTTGAGGACTGTTTCTGATTGGTCATCTGTCTCCATCTCTTTTACTTTTTCTGTCTGTTGTTCAGATTTATTTTGAGCTCCCTTTTTCTGTTTGCTCATTTTGGCAGCCTCTCTGGACCCTCACTGCTACAGTTTCTTTGGTGTTTGCTGCTGATACTAGGTGGGGAGAGGTCTGTGGGAAAGGGTGTTTGTGGCTTTGTTTTCTTCCTGAGGCTCTGAGGATTGTGCAAGGAATTTGGGTGTGATTTCTCCTTTCTGTTCTCAGTTTGCCCTGCATACAGATTCTTCCCTGAGCCTTGGGGTCAGCAGTCCTGTACGCTGATCTTTCAGACCATGTAGCTTGCGCTGTGGCTCCTCACTGCTCAGTCACTCCCCCTCCTCTGGGAACCGGACTGAAGTCTGATGGCTGAGTTTTGCTGGCCGGCCTGTACCTCCTGGGCCCAAAGTGAGATGGTTGTGGAATCTCATGCCTTGACTGTGGGGTCCCCTTTCCTCTGTCCCATGGACCAAGTGAGGCCCAGAGCTCTCTCTCATTGCCTCCTTCCTCCTCTCTCCCCGAGCAGTAGAGTCCCAAGTGGGCACCTGTGTCCTCATACTTCCCCTTTTATTTCTCCTTTGTTTAACCCTGTGGCCGCCTGCAGGTACCTTAATGAGATGACTGGGTTTCGTAGCCCTGATTGTGCAACATGTAGAGGGGACTTGGTTGAGGTGTAAGTGTTTTATTAGTTGTAATCTCCAGAGGAGTTTTTCAGAGGTCCCTCTTACACTGCCATTTTGATGCTCCTCTGATCTTGAATTTTTCAGCCTCCGAATCAGTGAGAAATAAATTTATTTTTTATATAAGTCACCCAGTTTATGGTATTTTTGTTATAGCAGCCAGAATGTACTAAGACAGTCTATTTTACTCTCCATATTACCTTCATCCAACTCTACCTGCCCTTCTCAGGCTAAAGAGAAGGAAATTAGCATACCTACATGGGAGGGTGGGATTTCCACTTTTCTCTTTCTATCTAGACCTCTCAAATAAATACCTATAACCTAGATAATAAAAACAGTTGGCTTGGGGTATGTTGGAGTGGGGTAGATTTTATGAAAATGCCTGGGATTGCAAGATACCATCTGCTGCCAAATCCTAATTTTGAATTCCAGAAGCTGAATTTTACTTTAGTTTTTCTCTTGCTTCTTTCTCTAATAAACTTTCACTAGCTACATGGGCATTAAATGTTGTTTAGGGCTGATAGGATGAAGGCTATTCATAGACAAAGACAAAATATTGCTCTGTCACCTTTATATTAGATAATCCTAATTTATATATTTTTGTATAATAAGTACATTATATGTAAATATAGAAAATCCAACAAGTTATGAACCATGATTATTTCTGGGTAGTAGTATCATAGGCAATTTTTTCCTTTATAATATCCAGAAATACAATTTTTCTAAGCTCACTATAAGTGTAGGGACTTATACACTCATGCCCAGACAATATGTAACAAAATTCAAAATGGCAATAACTTTTAGCACAGAAATGTAAGATTCAATATATTAATAAATCTATATACTTAAGCATCAAAATGTAATTTTCTTTTGCAAAACCAGATATCATTATTTTTAAATAATTAAAATATTCAGGTATAAAAATCTACTTACTTCTTCATATGTTGTTATGGCTGTTCATGGTGTGCCAACCAATATATGAAATAATAATAGTGACATATTTGATATATAATAAATGGGCATTGTTTTGTCAATATGCAGTCTTTTCTGAAGTTGATCTCATAGCCTGCTTGCATCTCTTTACTGAGGGGTAATTCTGGCAGGAAAAAAAAAGCTAGGATTCTGTTTCAAAGTCTGGTTTTCATCATCTGTTTCACTCTCTCTTCAAAGGAGAGAAATGAAAAGGGTTATAAAACAGGAGCCATAGCTTATTGAGAAAGATGAATCACCAAGTGATGAATCAAACCAGGGCCACTGAGGGTGCCCTAAATCATAAAAGCAGCCTGCCAAGGGAAACCCCACAGGAGATGCAGAACTTGGCATCACCCATCCATCTCATCCATGGTGCATTGGTTGGGCCCACGTGCTCAACTGACAGCTGATGTTTTGGGGTAAGGAACTCCTGGGGTTCTTATCGAAAGCTTCTCTGACTAATTAGAAAGGAGTCAGTCACTCTGCTTTTCCCTGGAGCTGTGTTACCATTGTGAGGTGTTGGAAATGGATGTCTGTATTTATGTCATTCCAATTCCAGCCCAGTTGTTTAGAATAAGCAGGCAGGTCTCCTTGGACTTCTTTGCCCTTTTCCTGGAACTGACAAAAGGTTGGTCGAGCAGTACATCAAGAGTGTTCTTCCTTTTGGAAAACTTTTGGATTATGAAAATAGAAATGACATTACATGTGGAGGGGAGTGCTGATGTGTCATTGAATCCCACCTTGCCAAATCCCCCCATGGAGAGATCAGATTGCCTCACTGACTCCTCCTTCCTGTATTCTAGGGTCGCATACTGAAAAACTTTGCTTCTGTGACATATTTTAGGATGAAATTTTCTAAAATCACCTGGGTTTCTCTCTGGCAGTTCCACTGTCTCAGTTCACTCTCTGTCTTAAATTGGAGTTAGCTCTTGATCAGTGGTGCTTGTTGGATCCTCTCCTGGCTGCTGGACTTTCCGTTAGCTCTCTCCTCCAACCAATTTCTTAAGCTCAATTTAAACTTGCAGTTGTCACCACCCCACTATTTGAGCGTTGGCAGAGGAGTGAAGATAGCACCCAGCAAATTGGTTCGAAAGTGAGGATATTAGGCAGAGTGTAGGTTACTTTCAAACAGCTAAATTCTGTCAAGCCACCAAGTAGTTGGTTGTGATCCAACCATCAGATGGGTTGATGTCTTTCAAAGTCATCTGTATGTATAGATGCAGCATTAGTTTCTATATATTGATACCCCATGATCACTCCTTTCAATCAGCACATTAATACTTTGTATCCTTTTGTTTTTTCATACTTGATGGTATGATTCATTAAGGAATTAATTTATTCTAATTAATTTTAAGGCCCAATATTCCTCTGTTAAGCCTGATTTCACTTAGAAAAAGATATAAATTATATAGGAGCAAGCAATTCCAGTTTCAGTGACTTTCTGAGTCTGGAAATACAATTTGCAGTGAACTTCTTTATTCTTGCTCCTCCTCTTCCTTCTTTTCCTCTTCTTCCTCCTCCTTCCATATTATCCCCAGGTCCTCCATATATAACATTGTTCATCTAGATTCCAGAGGGGAAAGCATTGCCAGGAATGGGGAAAGAACATGAATCACCTACTTCTTTTCTGCTTTAATAAGTATGTGAACCACAGTCTTAGGAAAGCACACTGGGTAAAGAAAAGAAATAGATAGAAAAGAAAGAGAAATACCCAGCAAAATTTCTAGCCAGCCTTTTCAAGACATACAACAGACAGGCTAATAACTTTAGACAGTGTCTGACAGGTTGATATTTTCAGTTTGCTTTCCTAAAAAAATATTTTGGGACCCAAAATATTGCAGTGCCTATCTGCCATTGAAATTCTAAAAGAAGACTCAGAAAGGCAAAGACAAGTGCCTATATAAAGGACTATTCTGGTTTTGTCAGTACATTTCACAGGTCATGGAAGTTGTTAATTTAAATCAGGGATGTCCAGTCTTTTGACTTCCCTGGGCCACAGTGGAAGAAGAACTGTTTTGGGCCACACATAAAACACCCTAACGCTAATGATAGCTGATGAGCTAACAATGGGTCCGTGCTAACAATGGGTTCCTAACGTTACAAGAAAGTTTACGAATTTGTGTTGGGCTACATTCAAAGCTGTCCTGGGCTGCAGGCCAGGGTTGGACAAGTTTGATTTAAATAAGCTATTACAAGACTTGCTCTACGGCCTCAGTTTTCAGGAAACAACTTGATGGCTAGATTTACCACTATATTCAATTCTAGTGACTTACTACAGGAGACACTTGTTCCTTAATTTTATTTCTCTTAAGACTCACTTGGCCCTTTATGTTCATGGGGCCCCAGATAGAGTTGAGTCCTATTGTCTCTAATGGACTTGCTCCCAGACCCCAACCCAGTGGGAGGAGACATCCCATCTCTGATCTTTATCTCACACAGTGCTGGGACCCCACGTCTTCTAAATTCCTTTCTCTTGGCAGGTCTCTGATGATTGCCATTGAAGATTTCCTGAGTTGCCCACAGCAGCAGCTGCCATGGATACTCCATACCAATGACCTTGATATCACTATTTGCTCCATGAGCTCTATAGCTATTTAGGGTCTTCACATACTGGCCTGGGTCTTTTTGCTTCCTTATAACTCACATCCCATTGGAGCCACCACCTCCCTCTTGAAGTTCCAGGTCTTGCTGCTCTTGCCCTCAGCTGCAAGGAAAAGCTCTGGTGTGGGTGAAAACACCCCATTTCTAGTTAAAGAGATAGAATAATAACATCAATTCAGAGGAATGCTGGCTACTGCACAGCCACACAAAGGATGTGGAGACCAGGGACCAGGCGACCCAGAAGGGCCATTCCTTCGACCTACACATGATGACTATGCAGCTTTCAATGACTTACTATTCTTATGTTTTAACCTGGATCTGAGAACCATATTCTCCAGGGGCCAATGGTGATGCTCCCAGGGCAATGTTTTATTTTCCTGCACAACATCTGTTTTACATTCCTGCTCTTCATAAATGTGCGTAGTTGGCTATGTGCCTGCACTCACTTCTCCCTCCTCCTCCCCTTCTTTCCCTTACTCCAGATAGCATTTCTCTTTGGAAGAATAAGATCATTTCTCTCCTAAACAGTTCTTTCCATAGAGGAAAATGCTAAACAAACCAAATATGGCCTTGGGTTGGCGTGTTTCCTGGGGCTGCACCCAGGAAACGACAGGGAGGTGCTTCTGGAGTCCCTTCCCATTTTGTGGATGCAGCATTGAATTTCAGCCTTTCTAGTGGGGCTTTGGGTTCTCTTTAGGACAGTGGTGAAAAGGTTATGACCAACTTGGGCAGCTTCGGATAGATACCCCGAGCACTGAGCCCCAGGTCTTTCCTATCCCCCTCCCCAAACTTCCCACAATCCCTTTGGTCCTCTCTTCTAATTGGAAAAATGGGGGAGGGTGGTATGGTTAAAGCAGAGATCCTAAAATAGGTCAGGCCATCACTCAGGTTCCAAAATAAACGTCATTAATGCCAAGTCACTGAACCATATAGCCTAAGCTGACAGTGCCTTGTTGGCCTGCTGCTTCTGACTTGAAATTTTAAAGAAACAGTGAGTATCAGTGTAAAGGATTTACAGAAGAATTTCCCAAAAAGGAAGGAAATGTTGGGGTGAGTTGAGCAGAAGATGGGATAAGAGAGATGAGGAAAGACCCTGCCATACCAGGATTTAAGTGCAAACCTGCATTTGCCCTTTATAATCCATTTTGCTATTTTTGGTTATTAATGTGGGATTTGGAGGGGACTAGAATAGGGAGGAATAAATCCATCCTTGCCCCAGTGCAGGTTTGAACTCTGAGGATGGAATAGTAAACATGCAGCACAGCGTTTTATGCATCAGCACTACTTTGTGTTAAATTGTTCTCAGTGGGTACTTTGTAGAGGCATGTGAATATGAATGGCCCTATTCTCGAGGTTGAATTGCAATTACTCAGTCGTGATAGAAAATGTGGTCTTAACACTGCCTAGTAAAACAGTCTTCCTTCACTTAGGTGTGGCACCTATGGTCCATTTAGCTTCATACACACAGAGTAATCTTTTTGGTAGTCAAACTCCCATGAGCCACCCAGACAACAGAAAAGGAGGAACTCTGTTGCTTAGCAACCAATGGAACATTACACCACTGGATAAATAGAATCAATATTGTTCTAAATATTGAACTCTTAGATGATGAAAAAAAACCCTCAAACCCATGTCTATAACTTCTGTGCCCTTTCTGTTCCTAGACTCAACAGACACATGGGACCAGCTTGTATTTTGATAACCTCCAGAGACCTACATCAAGAGAGAGGGCAGTGTGCTGACTTGGAGAGAAAAACTCATCAGTAGCAATTCCAGAAAGGAGGTATCTGAAGGCTGAGTTCCTAGGAGCTGGCAGCCTCCTGCCCACCTTGGCAACATGGCCAGCCTGGAGTTGAAGTCACTGTCCTGAGTTCTTAACCTCCAGGTATCTGGTCAGAACTCATTGAAGTTGACGAGACCAAGGTTACTCTGCCAACACTTTCTTAAAAAGAGCCTCAAAAGTCAGGTCACAAGGCATGCTTTCATGAGCCTCTGACCCCCAGGTCCTCCCCCACCCCTCATCACCAAGCCCTTGCAGTGGGCTGTGCCTTCTCTGTCTGCTCACAACCCTCGGATTGCTAATTTGGGGCTTCTTTGCCCATGGAGTTTCTTTTAGTCTGTTTTAACTCAACTCTCATAATCCATGTTTGCCCAGGGCCCTGAACCTTGGTAGGAACCAACCTAGTTGGGGGAGAATTTGAACAATGTTCACTGCCTTGGTTTTCCAACTAGTGACTTTTCTTTCTGGAAATAATGCTGCATTCCTAGACATGATGTCCTGGCAGCACGTCCTTCGTGGCATAGGTTCTTTTATATGAAGATTTCCTTGGGGTCCACAACCATAGGCATCTGCCACAGTGCTGTTGGAAGCACTCATTCTTTACCTGTGAACTTAGAGGGTTGACCTAGGTGCATTACTGAGATGCAGAAGAGGGAAACTTACATTAGCCCTGCCACGTGCCAGGCACTGCTCAGGTGCTTTAACAAACCTGGGCTGTTCATTTAAGCTCTGTGATCACCTACATGAGGAGGAGTTATTATTTCCATTTTATAGATGAGGAAACTGAGGCTTAAGGTTATAGCGACTCACCTTTGAGAGAGTTACAGTATCCTAATTACCCAACCGTATCTCCAGGCTTCTCCCTGGTCTTTGTGTGGGCACTGAGAGGTATGTGGCTGGGAAATGGACCCTATTTTATTAGTAATGGGTCATCCAGTGCCTCCAAAAAATGGGTGAAGGAAAGGGCTTAAGTCTCTGTACAATAACATAGAGGATGGTCTCCACTGTGCAAGGAAGAACCTATCAAATGATGAAACAGTGAGATAGGGAAGTGTATTGTCTTTCTTCTGGATTCATGGTCCTTGGGTGGTGTATGAGGGTAGAGCCCAATATTTAGCACCTGGACAATTCAGGCAGGTCCCACTTTTCATCATTCTCCATCTTATTACCATTCAAACTTGGATTAGCCTGTCCTCACAGATGTAGGGGTGTTGTAGGGGATTAACAACCTTGGAGAAGAAAATTCAAAACTGCCCAGTGTAATATTTCCTCATAGCCTACCAGGAAAGCCCCCAGGAAGACAGACTCTCCACAGGGGTCATGTGACACTTCCTTCTTCCCCTATTTGTCCCCTTCCTTCAGATCCCCTTTTGTCAAATATTTTATTCTTCCAGGCTCCATGGGGTGAATCTCCACTTACCTTTTGGGAAATCTATCTGCATATCCTCAAGGAAATCTCTGAATCTCAATACCCATTACCCATCTCCCCCATCCACTCAAAGAGTACATTTTCCCATGTCCTCGTCATTAAATGAGTGGTAAGACCCTGGGCAAGGCGAGTGCAGATGTGCAGCAGAATGACTGCTTTTCCAAAGTCCCAAAATAGGATACTTGGCAGGGTTGGGAGCCTCCATATCTTCTCTCTCTCAGTGGACTGAGTTCTACTGTTCCAGGGCAGAAAAACTACAGAAGTGCCTCTGGGTCTCAGGCAAGGTGATTCCATGGCCCCCAATCAAGTGCTCTGTGCATTGCATCCTCCACACCTCCTTCTGTAAATGTTTTTGCTTATACCAATCATACTTCTATCTGTTCCCATCCTCACGCTTAGTAACATTGCTTTGTATTATCAACTAACTGAACCAAGTGTGTTTGTGCCAGGTGTTTTCATTACTACACTTTTCTTTAGAGCAATACTCCTATCTTAGCCCCCGGGTAACTAATGGGTATTCAATGTATATTTATTGACAAAAGAAGAAACTCAGTCTCCAAAAAGTTTCTTTGTGTAGCTGAGAGTTGTGAACTGCTTGTGAGAAAACAGGTGATTCGAAAGGGAAGGGTATTCCTGGAAGATGAAATCATGGCTCCCAATTCTTCAAGCCTTCCCTTAATTGGATTTATTCATTCATGCCCTTTGCTATGTGACTTTACTTTCCCCTGGGTGGGGGTGTAGTATTTTCCCCTCCCCATTGATGTGGGGTTTGGCCAATGGAAAATGAGCACATATGATGTTTTTGAGCCCTAGACCAAGCCCTCAGGAGGCCTTGTGTGTGTGTTTTTGCTTGTCCTTTCATTGCTGACCCAAAGACAGGTAGAGAGACATGGAGCAGACCTGAAGCTCACCGGTGGTTTGCAGACAGGCTAAGCTGACCTACATCCTGGGCTGTCCCGTAAACTCCATAGAACTGGCAGCTGGAAAAAGATACGCTTGGTGCTGTAAGATAATGTGTTTGGGGGACAGTAGGAGTGTTATTTATTGCAGCAATCGTTAATTAATATATTCTTTTTATATGGGACAAAGTGAGTCATATGGAAAGAGAGGAAGGGTGGTAGGGGAAGAGAAAGGTTTCTAGGTTACCCTGGGAGGGGAATGTACTGCTATTTGTCTATCACAGGTCCTGAAAGAGATTGTAGCAAGAATTTCTCTGAACTTTCCAGACCTATCACTGTGTCAGGCCCTTATGCTGAAGATTTTTTAAGGTAGAATTCAGTGGTGACCCATAGAGAGCTAAAAGGGCAAAACTGAAAGGTAGTAAGAGAATAACCTTTTATAGCAGGCAAAATAGATGGCCTGATTCCACAGCCTCGAAGGGTTGTATAGCTCAGCATCTTGGAGCAACCTTCTTTCTTGTTCATGAAGTGAAATTTGTTCATGCCGAGAGTGTGGGTCCCCTGCTCTACCCAGGTGCAGGAGGGACCTTAGAACATTTAAAGAAATACAGGCATAAAATAATTCAACCTTGATAATGGAAATTTTCAGAGAGATGGAGCTAATATTCAAATCAGTATTATGCTCATTGTTTGAAAATGATCACATGATGTATTAAACCACTGTAGTGGTATTTTCCTTCTTGGATAGAAAGAATAGAATTAGAAAAATGGAACACTTGAAAAACAAACCACTTGATACCAGTAATGTGATTCCAGAGGGCTTTGAAGAGTATTGGCCTAAGCTTAGAAAAATGATAATTATCTGTTACCTAGAAAAAGCAGATAGGTCATTGCAGAGAGAGCAATTTAATTTTCATTCTCATATTTCAACAAAAATTTAAACCTCCTATGCAATTAGCTAAAATAACTGAAATAAGGGAGTGTACAAAGGCCATGCCTATGTACACTAATTAATGATTCAAATTAAGCAGAATTTCTAAACCTGTTGGCAGTTCCTTGTTTGACCTGACTTCTCTTTTTATAATGATGAGCCTTTTTGTTGGAATGAACCATCCGGTTCAGAGTGATGGCTGCCTTTGCCAAGTCCAGAGGCACTTGCTTCTGAAGCAACACCCAGCTCTTAGTACGTTGTGAAAGGAGAATTCACTTGGAATTATTGGCTACACTTCCATGTGTGCATGTCGTATCTTCTAAAAGTCTTTGAGAGCAAATGCTGAGTCTTGAATCACTCTATTTTCATCCCTGTGCCATTGTGCAGAGCTTGGCATGGTGTCTTGAATATTGGAGTCCCATAGATGTATTTTTAATGTTATGGCAGATCCAATTAGTTGGCAGCCCAGCCTTCATCCATGATTCCTTTCTGTCTAGCCATCTTTAACCAAGGCACATGTGACCCAATTCTGGCCCAAAAGTTGTAAACAGAAGCCAGTGGGTGGGGCTTTGGGGAAGTAGTTTTTAAAAAATTGGCTTGTCACTTCAGCTTTTTTTTTATAAACTCCTTTTCATTCCTTTTGCTTGGTATGCATATGTGAGGCTTAGAAGGGAGCAGCCATTATGTGATCATGAAGCAACAAGCAGACGAAGGTCTGTGCTGAAAGATGGCACAGCAAAACAGTGTAAAGAGCCTGCATTCAGTGATGTGTTGGGCATGGCTTGTAGCTGCTTGCGAGAGTTGGCTATTAAATTTTCAAAACATGTACAAGTCTGTTGTTCAGCATAGCCATTATTAAAGATTGCCTTTATAAACTTATAATTAAATATATGAAAACAAAGATAATGTTGCAAACTCATAACTTCCTAATTCTTCTGCTACATTTTACTATCATCTAATGCTCCTGAGGTTATTGACATCTATGGTATGGATGGGGGAAATACTTTATAATGATGTGCTACTGACTATTTCTTTCTAATTTTGCATTCAGTGATGTCACATCAGTGGCTTAAAATCTAGCCACAGTGGCAGTACATACACTAAGCAAGCATGACAAATCAGGTTGAACGTCATAATGGTTGGTGAACATTTACTGGCACATCACTTCTGGGTTCTGATGGCATCAATGAGTTATCATGTCAGCTTTAGACTGCCTTCTTCCAGAATTCTTGTTGGATGGGATAAATAATGTTTTCAAGCCAAAATTAGTTAAGTTTTTTGGCATTTTCAGGAAAAAAAACAAACAAAAAACAATTCTAGTTTATATAACTATTAAGTCATTTATCTCTATCAAACACAGGTGGAAAATATTCAATGTAATATTAAATATTGGGACTGAACTTGGATGTGCAGAGGAAAAAGAAATCCTACTTGGAACTTAAGTCAGGCAATTGGAATTTGCAGAAGGAAATCTTGGCAGCCTGTCGTTTTTGAGACATTACATAAACAGCTGACATTTGACTCAGTAACTATCAGCACTTGGTGTCAGCGTATATATGTTGGTTTAGAAAAGCAGATAAATTGATTTTCCATTCCTCTCATTCTAGTGTCTTCCTTGTTATCAATGCTGTAGTGACAGATCCTATTATTAGTGTAACAGTCTGTAATGCAAACATGTTATTTCTCTGATTAAAGAACAATTCTTCCCAAAGTTGTATAATGTGATAAACTGTCTCTGAACGATGACCATAAAATAATAATTCACTCTCTTCTCCAAAGCTACCAAAAATTTCACAAGCTCTATCATATATAGAATCTTTAACCTTAAGCCATTGTTATATCATGTTCACATTTTATGAGTTAAAATAGACCTGAGAGTTTAGAAGAGGCAGTTATTGGTATACCTATAGCTGGGGACATTAGGGCTCAGAGAGTTTGAGTCATCTGTTCAAGGTGAAAAAATAAAAAGTGAGGTTAGACTGTAATGAATTGTATCTTCATGTTACTTTTTTCTCTCAGATTCTTAAATACTGAGTTTGAATGCATGAAAATCATCTTTCTGGTATTTCAACAGGATGGGTGGATTTTTTTTTTTTTTTGCATGGCTCTTGAGGCCATTAAGAGTCAGAGATCAAGTATTTAGGTCTTCGAATGCAAAGTAAAATATTGCAAATGGAACTAGATTCTTTAATGGGGATTCTTGGTGGAGAAAAATACATTTTGGTAAAAAGTGAGCAGACTGATTACCTCTTCCTCCTCTTATAGACTTTCCTTTAGCTCCTTACCTTCAATTTATTCATATTTTATTGAATTAATATTTATGAGTACCAACTATGTGTCAGGCAATCTTATAGATTCTGGAGAATTAAGTGGTGGGGAAAAAACTTTCCCTGCTCTGATAGAATGGGTGCGGTGGAGAGATGGAGGAAAGAAGACAATTAACAACTTAGCAAATTAAGGCATGCCATAGAGCAAACATAGTGACGTGATGTGTCACAGTGTAACTGTAGTTGGGACAGGATAATTTCACAGAGTCCTTAGAGGTGACGAGGAGGAGACATTTAGTGGTATCTGAATAACAACTGGCAGTTCTGCAAAGACTGTGCTAGGGGTAGAAGGAGTAGCAAGTGTGGAGTTTCAGAAGGGGAGGAGCTGGGTATGTCCACACAAGAGAAAGAAAGGCAGTGTGGCTTGGCCGTAGTCCACAGCGCATTGGTAGTAGGTGATGGAGCTGAAGGAGTGTTCAGGACGAGTTTATGTGGAAATTTTAGGTGAGGATTTTGTGTTTTATTCTAGTTGTAGTGAGAACCCATTAAATGCTTTCAGGCAGGGGAGCAACACTATCCAATGTGTATTTGAAAAAAAAAAAAAAAAAACAGATGCAAATGATTTAATCAAGAGAATCATCTCTAGAATGTAAGAAATGTTGGCGGCTCAAGTAAGAGTAGTGGAAAGAAGTTTACTAGTTTGAGTCGCATTTTTGAGGTAGAGCTACAGGACATAGTGACAGATTTGACGTGAAAGAAGGCAGTATGAGAAGAAAATGAAAGAATTAACAGTCATGCCTTGGTTTTTGGCTTGAACCATTGGAGTACCATTTACTAAGCTGAAGAGACAGTAGAAGGAAAAGGTTTGGGGGGAGAAATCAAGAGTTCTCTTTGAAGCATGTTATATTAGGGAGCCTTATTAGACATCATCTCAGCATAGATGGCAAATAATCACTTGAGGTAGAGGTATTTGGATTATTATTAAAGATTATTTATAAATAATCTTTTAACTCAGTGCTACAGATACTCTGTGGAGAGGTCAGAAGGGTAGACTGGAATTTGGGGTGTTTCATTACATTATCCTCCGCCCTACTTAGTTTTCCTGTTTGACTGACCTTCAAATGTCCCAGTAACTATTCTTCTTCCAGCTACTTCTTACGGGAATTCTCTAAGTTAATGCCACTCCCCTCCCCCACTTAGTAATTTCCATTATTCCTGGATGATTATATTCATTCACATAGCTATGAGCCTGTCCTTTTCTCTTTTTCACCCAACCTTGATTAAATCAAGTCCTTTCAATTCAAACCCATTTAAGTCAAGAAGCATTTGTTGAAAAACTTCTACATACCAAGCACTGTGCTAAGCTGGTTGGTTGGTCATCAAGTAGCTGTACAGGATGGTGTTCCTTTGGTGAATCTAACCCTTAGCCATGAGGGCTTAAAAGCATGATGCTCACAGTATATTAAGTGGGCCAATTTCTCAGGGTGCAAATTAACCCAGCTCACAAGAATCTCATGTATATAAATCAAAATGTCAATTCACTAATTTACAAGGGGAACTACAACTTACAAGAGAGCAGACATTCACATTAGCCTGATCTGCACATTTTCTCCATCTAGGAAAACTACATATGAGTATAAAGCCAAATTGTCAGTAGGTTGCCTGGATTATAAGAGATCAGAGCAAGGGGCTTTGGTGGCAGATTTGAATGTTTAATATCATCAGGCTCTGATATGTGATGCATCTATGTCCGCAGAGAAATAAAACAAATGATGTGTTCTTGTGGACTTTCTAGGATACCAAAAGAACTTTTTCATGAGCACTGCCAAAATGAATCTCTCTTATTTTCCCTTTTCTAAGTTATGGGATCACATCCTTTTTCTGTCTGATACAGTCTTTCTCTGAATAAGTTAATAAAACCAGTTAACTCCCATCAGGTTTTATTTTCACCTAGGAACCATTCTATCTCAATAAGGGTAATACATGTACTATATTTCTATATATGTGAAGGTTTTGCTTAGCTATTAGAGAGAAGATTCATTTTCCTCATTTCAAATTCTGTAGCATCAAATTTCTAGAACAGTGTCTTGCAAATAAATAGCTCATGAAATGTTTGTTGAATGAATGACTAGGTTAACTTTTGCTTCTATGTAGCATGGATGATAAGAAAAGTAGATTTTGGGAGTTCCCTGATGGTGTAGTGGCTTAAGGCTTTGGCGCTGGCGCTGTCAGAGCTGCGGCCTGGGTTCGATTCCCAGTCAGGGAGCTACCCACATACCAAAAAGAAAAAAAAAAGAAAAAAAAAAAAGAAAAAAAAGAAAAGTAGATTTTATTTTATTTTATTTTTTAAATTTATTTTTATTGTTAGACTTTCTGGGGTGACAACTGTTAGCAAGGATTACATAGGTTTCAGGCATACAACTCTACAGTGCATTGTCAGCTTGTTGTATAATAAGTTCACCACCTAATGTGACTTCTCTTTCCATCACCTTATATTTAGTTTCCCCCCCTCCTCTCCCACCCCCTCCTCTTTCTCCCCCCCCCAACCCACTCGTCCCCAAATAAACATTAAACTATTGATTGTGTCCATGGGTTATTTGTTGGTTTGTTCATTTCTTTTCTCTTTGTTGCTTTCAGCTTTATATTCCGCATATGAGTGAAGTCATACAGTTCCTTGTTTTTTCTGTCTGGCTTATTTCACTAAGCATGAGGATCTCCAGGTCCATCCATTTTGTTGCAAATGGCAGTATTTCATCTTTTCTTATAGCTGAGTAATATTCCATTGTGTATATGTACCACAGCTTCTTTATCCAGTCATCTGTCACAGGGCACTTTGGTTGTTTCCATGTTTTAGCCACTGTGAACAGCGCTGCAATGAACATTGGGGTACATAAGTCTTTGCGGACTAAGGTTTTCAAGTCTTTTGGGTAGATCCCCAGAAGGGGGATTGCTGGGTCAAATGGTAGATTTTATTTAACATAGTTAGTTGACTTTAATAAAAACTAAATGACTGACAAAAGAGGTTTGTTTGTTTTTTTTTCTCATCTCCCAAGATCCAGGAGTCTATCAATGTTATTCTGTTCAGAGTGACTTCACGTCACAAAGGAGTCCAATAGGACACTTTTATGGCTCCATTCCACATACTCCCAGGAGGATAATTTTTGCTTCATGTTCTTATTTTAATTCAACTTTACTTCTCCTAAGGTTGAATGGCAGAAATCACTTTTAGTCTGCATCTGTTTTACCATTTCTCCCCAGTCCCAATATTCTCTTTTTCTAATGTGTACAAAATAACAGAATTAGTGAATGTTTGACTGTCCAAATCAATGACCAAGATTCAGACTCTCAACATGGTCAAGGTCAGATGTGATGAGGGCCACACCTAGTAGGGGGTTCTATAACTTAATGTTTTTCTGGAAGTCAATTTGGACCAATGTAACAAGAGCCTGTGACCTAATAATCTACTTCTAGAAATTTATCTTGAGGAAATAATTAAAGAAGCAGTTAAAGATTTATGTGCAGAGGATATTCCCTATAGCATTGTATTAGAAGAGTGCAAAAGAAAACTAAAACACATCTGTCAATGGCTGGTTAACATGGTACATTCATTCAATAGAGTATAATACAGCCATTAAAAATCATGTTTTCAGAGAATGTTAATGGACATGGAAAAATGCTTATACACATTGTTATTTTTGTTCCCTAACATCCTTTCCTTTTATTCTGATGGTTGTGATGGGCACCCTCCTATGTTTTACATGGCACTAACAAGTCTAGAACCTATAAAAATTTAAATCTGAATAACTCATTCTCCCAAACCCAAGGGTTCAAGCATTTTATTCCTACAGACTTTCCTATGCTCCCACTAATAGGATACAAGAAGAGAAGCAAAATAAGATGAATCAGAGACCAATCAGGGACTATCCTGGGCCAAGACTCCTTATAGAAGCCCATGGTTGTGTCAAAGGGTGGTGCAGAGAATGGACCTTATAAAGTATCACAAAATAGGTGGAATTAAGCAAAGTATTTAGTCTGGCTTTTGGAATTTGGGGCTAAAAGGGTCAGATGTTACTTTAAATAACTAATGAAGCATGTGAAAAAAGTCAAAGTATCGATTTACCTGAAGATGTAAAGTCACATGATATGTTTCTCTCCTCCTACTCTTGTTAGCATTCGTGCCAATGAAAGTGTTAGCAGAGAGTAGCCGGAATCCTTAACACCCATGGTGGCAGCAACAACAGCAGTGGACAGTGTCACCAACACTAATCCCACCAGAACACTGTAACATTGGTGGCAATGCCTGATCTCCTTACAAAAAAACCACCTCTCCCTTCTCAGTCAATTAAGTTTGGAAGTCGAGACTATTTATATTGGCTCCTGGAGTGACATGTAACAAAAGCCTGGCCAATCAAAGTATCGTATCACCCTGGACACAAGGATTGGATCAGAGATGAGCAAGTGACTGAATCAGAGCTAATGCTATGGGATTTGGGCTAGAACTTGCTATGAAGCTGTGAAGAAAATCCTAGAACTGCTAATTGTCATTTTGCCAGCATGAGGAGAAAGCCAAGCCAAGATGGAAACCATGCAGGGAAGCAGAGCAGAGGCAGAGAGAGATCAGGTGTAGTGACACAGTTTGAATCTCTGAGTCCACTATGACTGATGTGCTTATCCCTGAACTTGCAGCTATGCAAGCCAATATATCCCCTTTTCTGCTTAAGACACTTTGAGTTGTATTTTCTGTCACCAGTAAATGTATACGAACTGAGGGGCTGCTTATGTAAACTAGTTGATCAAAATAGCAGGAAAGTCATAAATTGCACATGATGTGTGCCTGTGTAAAGAAATGTATTAAAATATTAACAGTAATTATCTCTGAATTGTGGGATTATGAAGATACTTTAACAAAATTGTTTTCAGTACTTTCTGGAATATTTCAAGTTTTTTCCAAAAGCCCACATATTCACTTTAATAATAATACAAAGGAAACAAGAAACCTCAGGGTTTTCCTTCTTCTTCAGTGGCACAAGCAGGAGGCCAAATGGCCTTTGTTTGCAACATCAACAAACAGTTCACAGACTCAACACAGTTTCAGCTGAAGACCAGTAAGCTCAAGTTGTAAGGTTATCCTTGTGCTTAGTTAGAAAATAGAAAAGAAGTCATAGTGATTGAGTAGCTTAAAGACTAGCACTTAAATTCTTGACTTAGTCTATGGTAAAAAGGACCAAAGTCAGTTAAAAGGCCCAATGACAGGATTTACTGCTAATCCTGAGAAAAGAGCTCAGATGTCTGCCGGCAGGCAGTTGCTCCTGGGAGACTGGTGTTAAATGTGCTAGAAAGTCTGACGGGAGAAAAACAGAATCAAACCATTCTGTACATTCCAAAAGTATCTTTGGAGCTGTCTTTGCCACCCAGATTTCTAGGAGAGAGGAGGAGGTGGGGAGGGGAAGCGGGCAGGAAGGAAGCGCAGGGGACATGTCTGGTGCTGATGAATGTGCCCCCTCCTCTCTTACTCTGCAGTGTCCATTGAAGATGTCATGGTCCCTCGTAGGCAATGAAATGAATGAAGAGCCTGAGTTTTTAAAAGGGACTCCAAAACTTTACAGCAGGAACTATGATAACATTTATAGGTCTCCACCAAGAGGAAGTTAAATAAATCTTCTGCCTGGGGATACAAAATAATAACCTGCCACCTTTATGTGGTTGGGAGGGAATTGCCTGCTCTGCAAGCCCATCCCCTGCCTGCTCCTCTCACACAGGCAGAGGCCACAAGGATGGAATATTCTCTTCATCCTTCAAGTGACCACTTTCCCTACATCTCTTCTACCCAAGGACACCAACTGCCCCTTGTGAACTCACCCCACATTTTAAGCACATTTCTAGTCATCAGAATGTGAGACTCAGGATTGCTGTACATCCCCATTGGTGAGTCCATTGTTTCCCTATCTCCTTGGGGGCAAACACTGTCTTATTATTGTTTTGCATTTCCTCCTTCTTTCCCCCATCCCTATCCCCTTA